>JAAXNX010003165.1:0-11369 GCA_036491905.1 Folsomia manolachei
GGGGGCATTAATGTAGCCAACTAATAGGAGAACATGCAAAAAGAAAAAGTTCCTGAATTTGAGCCCTGTTTATTTCAGCCTGTTTTTGTTTGCATATGCACATTGCATTGTTCTCCATTTCCCTTTGGATGGATGGAACAGGACAATCAGATTAGAGTCTGGTCATCAAACTGAATTCTAAATCAGCCACAAAATTCAAAGGCATAATTATGGCCAAATAATAATGGTTTGGCTGCCTAACCAATAATGGGATGAAGGGCGCATGGGAAA
The DNA here is from genome assembly GCA_036491905.1 of Folsomia manolachei. Taxonomy (NCBI): domain Eukaryota; kingdom Metazoa; phylum Arthropoda; class Collembola; order Entomobryomorpha; family Isotomidae; genus Folsomia; species Folsomia manolachei. Next base: position 271 of record JAAXNX010003165.1, read on the forward strand.
TGTCCATCAAATACTTTTTACTTTACAGTAATTTAATTGGAGGAGAATGGTTGCTTGAATTATGAAATAATGGGAATGCCTGCACAAAATTTGGAATCCAAATAGTTACACAATCCTTATTGTAAGAAATAGATGATCCACGAGTTTAAAGTGATTTGGAGGACATTTTAATTAGGAAATCCATCAAGTTAATGATTTCTTGAGGAATTTAAACGCTAATAATTTATTGGAAAGTTGGATTGAATGAGGATTTTAATTGAAGTTTTCTGTATTTCAGATATCAATTCCTGGACAATTCTGCAGCCACAAGGAATTTTTTACTAAGGAACCGTGAGTTTTGCCATGATAAATAATTTTATAAAGTGAAAATAGCCATGCATGCCCATTTCTGGGTGGAAATCGATACTTCTTTCTTTACTTTCTCTTTCTTTCTCTGTGGGAGGAAGAGGCAGGCAGTGGCTGGGAATAAAGAAAGAAAGAAAACGAAAGAAAGAAGGAGAGGAAATGTAATGTATTGTCCTTCCAATTTAAATTGCTTTCTCCTCTCCATTCAAATTCTAATTCCAACTTTCTTTCCTTTCCCGGGTTGGCTTTCTCCATTTTAATTTTAACGCCAGGCAGGCCAAGCTCAGCTAAGGCCAGGCCAGAGGAAAAGAGAATTAATTGCAGGGCTTGCTATATTTATGAGAGAGAGAACCAGATATTTATGAGACTCCTTTATCAAAGGGAATACAATACAATGCTTTGTATTGTTCTTTATGGCAGGATCAGAATTAGAAGGAAGGAAGTTACAGATTTATTCAAGAAATGGTAGAATTAAGGAGAGATTCTTACCAGAATATTTTTAAGGTAAACTGCAAATTATTATTTTTGTAAGATTGCAGGACCACTCTGATATTTTTTTAAATGTTTTATAAAAAATTTATAACGAAGGTTATGTTCTTTAATTTCTAAATTTTAGCAGTATAAAGAACAATCCACAAAGCTGCATATAAATCGATACATCCAGCACTGTGGAACAATCTATATTTTTAGAACTCACAAGATTCACTTTACAGGAATCCCACGCTGTGGGTGATCACACTAATCTTTTATTGTTGTAACATTGGTGAGTAAGAATTAGTAGGTAGCACTGCTTTTTATTTATTTATTGGTGGAATAATTGATAATTCCCCACTTTTTACGAGGAATCACTTGCATGGCTGGATTTGCTCCAGATAGGAGATGTAATAAATGTGTAAATATCCCATAAAATGGCTGCCGGTAGGTTGGGTCAGTGTCAGACCCTAAAAATATAAGGGAAGGGTAGGAAATAGGGTAGTCAGTGCATGCATGCATCCAGGATAGGGAACAGCTTAAGCCTTAAGCCTTAAGGGCTCCGTTACGTAACAATGTATGCAGCAATGTTATAAAAAGTGGGAATAGGAGCAGCCATCCATTCTTGTTACATTTTAAGGGTTCTATATCTTGCCTGTTTAGAAGTGACTTAAATATAGGACCCTTTGCAATAAGATAGTTTGTTATATTCCTATTTTTAAGACCCTTAAATGGGTCAGTGTCAGACCCTAAAAATATAAGGGAAGGGTAGGAAATAGGGTAGTCAGTGCATGCATGCATCCAGGATAGGGAACAGCTTAAGCATTAAGGGCTCCGTTACGTAACACTGTATGCAACAATGTGTTGCAACAATGTTATAAAAAGTGGGAATAGGAGCAGCCATCCCTTCTTGTTACATTTTAAGGGTTCTATATCTTGCCTGTTTAGAAGTGACTTAAATATAGGACCCTTTGCAATAAGATAGTTTGTTATATTCCTATTTTTAAGACCCTTAAGTCTCTTAGAATAAAAGAGGTCAAGTTCACCTGAGATAAAAAGGTTCTCAGTGGTCAAGCCAGCCGTGTTGTAAAAAAGTTCCGCTATTTCTGGACCATTTTTTATGACTGGCTCACTCGGAGACCCTTATCCTTATCCTTAGTAAAGAAGGAAGGAAACGGGACCCTTTTTTAACCTTTGTTGTCCCTTCTTACGCAATGCTACCTAACTGGACTCCATTCTTAACTGGGAGCTCTCGTGACGGAGTTTTATTTTATTTTTGGTTTTATTACGTTTTTTAAGATTTTTTAACCATTTACAATTTGACAGGCTTTTACCTCCGGTATTGTCCTATCGTAAATATTTCTAATTCTAGGACTGGAGCTGTCAATCAATTCAGAATTACGGCAATAAAACAAACCTTTGAAGCTGGATTTGAAGCTGGACCACGTAAAAATAACCAAGGATTGGTAAGGAATCTCTATTTGTGTAATAAACCCTTAAAAAATAGGTCTGCTATTTTTATTGCTCTCTATTTGCTGAGTCTCTTTTTACGGAATATTTATTATTGCTCTACATTTCGGATTGTAAAGTAAAATTATAAAAAAGTTAAGGAAATCCCTGGTCAGTCTTGTCCGAGATGTCGTGGATCTAAGAACTTTTGTCATCCAATTCTACCTGGAGTAAGTTATTCCAATTATTGTGATTCCAATTTATTTCAGTGGTTTCTAAATTGTGCAGATTTTAACTAATTTAAAATAAAATAAAATAAGCTGGGTATGTAAAGTATTTTTAATTGTGCAAGTGATTCCAATAAAAGCGTGAGTTAAGTGTCACACCCATATTTGCTTTATTTTAAATTAATATTTAATCAAAGTAAAAGATACCAACTGGATGAATTTGGATTTGTTCGAGAAATACAAGGTAAGAATTTATGTTCATCACGGTTTAGCCTAGAATACCCGGTGTCATCTCTACCTCTCCGAATTTTCGGCGCACAGCCAAATGTTTTAAGAATGGATGGATGAGCTATTGCCTTTGAATAAGTAAATTTGGCCCCACCCTATCTCTCTCCCACTCCAACAATTCCAATTACCGGAGAGAAAGCACCACTCCCATTCCTCATCTAATTACCAGGCATTTTCCTACCTTTAGCCAAAACATTTTGAAGCTGAAATTCCATTTTTCAACCTGTTTAGCCTGCTCTTTGGTGTCATTTTTCTTGATTTTAGGTCATTTACTTGGCAAAAGTCTAGGCTGCATAAATCTACCCGGGTCTCTGTCAACCATTTCTCATCATCAAGGTAGAAAGATGCCCGGAATAAATGTGGGACTAAAAGAAAGTCGGGTTTCCTCCAGATAAGAGGGAGGAAGTGGGTGTGGTGTAGAAGGAAGGAAGGATGTGGTCCTATCACATTTTTCCGAATAAATCCCGGCTTATCATCCTCCACCCTAAGAAGGGGTGGGTGACATTTCCAATTTAGTTGGGTGGGTGGGTGTCACAGCTGGTTTCACGCTCTATATCTCTCTCTCTACCGTCTTAAGACTGTTCTTTGTATTCTGGGACAGGGTTTGGAAATAAATCTAGTCTCAGACATCCAAATCTTTCATCTTTTTCCACTCTCTCCCTTTTACTACCAGACTAAAAATAAGTTGCCCACCCTCCACCCTGGGCAGGATGTGGGTGCAATATGTAGGGAAATATGGGAACTATCTCCCCCACAGTGAGAGGAAGGAAGGAAGAGAAAGTATTTAAGGAGGTGTGGGCACTCGTATTATGCACATACTAGTAATAACCTGGATAAGGAGGGATGGATGAGAATGGACCACCCACGCAGTCTGGTATCTGTATCGGGGTGAGCATTTGCATAATTAAGGAATGTCCAGTGAAATAGTGGACGCAAGAAATGTGGATAAACTGCCCAAAAGTGGAGAGATCAGCTTAAGGCGGTGGAAATTGCGTAAATAGGGAGATAGACTAGTATCCATAAAGTAAATACATTCATAATGATCACCTCCTCTTTAAGGGAATGGTATGGACAGGATTGTAATTTTGATTTTAAGGAAATATTTTGAAGGAGGTGAGTGCCAAACTGGAAATATTTCAGTGTATTTAAAATACGGATTTTGATAGATTTTCTCTCTGCGACAGGAATTGAAACATCTTTTTTAGCTAAACTCCCATAATTGCAAGTTGCACAAATATCTGCCATTTATCCGGCATATGGAGTAGTTTAGTAAACTTGGAAAGCTCTCCCAGCCACAGGACTCGAGTCTTGGGTTTGGATTGGAATTCCATCATTTTTTACACACCATCTCTCTCCTACAATTTAGCTCCATTCACCACAACCACACTGAGATATGCTTGGATATATTTAAGATGAGTGTCTAAACTGCAGAACATAGGATGCACAGTTGTGAGTGCAACTCAAGATGGATTGCTTTACAAGTTCTTGCAAAGAAAAACAAAATAAGAGAGCAATGCAATGCAGCCAACTTATGTAACATGACATTGGTATGGTTGGCGTACGTGCTTCCTTTACATGGTTTCCAAACCAGGTTCGTCCAATCCAACTAGTCTGCCATAAAAAAGAGTTTCACAACCCTTTATCACCCACAAAACTTGCTTTATATGCTTCATTCACAAACTATGTTGGATTACAACTCATGGTTTCTACAATGAATCCACTTTTATTAAGAAATCATTTCAAGTGTCCAAGGTTTGTCCAGTTTGAAGCCTTTACTACATGCTCCCACACATGCTCTTAAAAGTGCAGAATGTGCCATCTTCTTACCAAGCAAGTTTCTTAAGAGAGTTGCTCGTATCTTTCCTCCTCCTCCTTCTGGATAAAGAAATAAATCTTGGAGCACAACCACAAATTAAAGCTGTCCATCCACCATCATCAATTCTTTTAGAAGCAAGTTAATGTATTTATATGCTTCATTCACAAACTATGTTGGATTACAACTCATGGTTTCTACAATGAATCCACTTTTATTAAGAAATCATTTCAAGTGTCCAAGGTTTGTCCAGTTTTAAGCCTTTACTACATGCTCCCACACATGCTCTTAAAAGTGCAGAATGTGCCATCTTCTTACCAAGCAAGTTTCTTAAGAGAGTTGCTCGTATCCCTCCTCCTCCTTCTGGATAAAGAAATAAATCTTGGAGCACAACCACAAATTAAAGCTGTCCATCCACCATCATCAATTCTTTTAGAAGCAAGTTAATGTTAAGCCAACCATGGGATGCTGTAGTCACTGATATCTCCGCTAATTCAGTCATTTGTTGGCCAACACCGTCCTCTCAATTTCGGTTGTAATCTTAATTAACCAACAATAAGTAAGTGGAAGACTTGGAAAGGGTTGTAATTGAGTAACCAAAGGCTAAGGTTTTGCATTGTAATTGAGTCTGGGAGGAGGAATCAAACTAAATCGAGTTATTTTTTAATAAAATCAAAATAACATTTCAAGACAGCTATGAAATTGATGAGTGATGGCAATAAGATAGAATTATCCAATGGCATCCACTGGCTTCCATATTATTAGGGAAATTGTCGGGTTGAGTTTTAGTAGGAAATTATTTAATTTCTAATTCCTCATCCATGCTTCGGGATTGATTTCGCGTAATGATAAGTAGGAAATAATGCCTTAATCAAAATACGTATTGTGGTTTAATATGCAAATCGGTTATATACTAATAGGTAGATTTGGAAAGGTATACAATCCTGAATTTCTAGGCTAGAATTTTAACCCTTTCCCGATAAGATACGGAAACAGAGCTGCTACATGCTACCACTAGTCCTGGAGGTGTGGTAATTTTAGTTGTGGTTGTATCTAGATAATCTAATAATATCTAATTCACAAGGAAGACAACAGTCAGGAATTAATGAAGCCTTAATTAAGGTGTAATAAGACGGTGTGAACTACTCTGCTCTGATTCGGGAGATAAAGGATGGATTACCAAGATTTGATTTTGATCTCATTCCAAACACTTTAAAGTTGATGAGGGGTTAAAAATAGGGAAATTAGTCTTCATTATATTTTTATTTGACGCAATAAGGACATACGAACCATCTAAATTTAGTTGTAACAAATAAAAAATAACCAAATAAAGCTACGGCGTGGAGTAAACAACAAATAATTTCGGAATAATGACTTCATTTGGAGTAATTCCCCATAAAAGACAAGAGTCCTTGACTAATTGCAATTAGCTTCGTGGGGCTACCGTCAATTATTCGGCTTTATTATTTAGTTTATTTAGTTTACTGACTGACAACAGAAATAATTGGCAAATAACTTATTTCCTTTGGAATCTAGGAGGCCAGGAATTAGCAAGTAATGCATTTAATGGTTGACGGAACGCCGTGAGTGAAAATGGCGTAAAGTTTTCTCACATAATTATCTCTAAACGGTTGAACACATCCGATAAAAAACATGTAGAATCCTACCCTGCTCACTGAATAACAAAATAAAGTAAAAACTGTGACTGAGTTTGTTAGAGGTGGGTCTAAATTCGCGAAATATTTGATTTTAGAATCCAAATGTTTTAAAATCAAGTCTTTGCAAGAAATTGGACTAAAATTGAAAAGGGTTGCGTTTTTAAGGGAATGAAATCCCCAACAAGTCCACATCCTGGCTAAAAAGGAAGCCAGACTGTAAAACTCGCTATCTTTGCTCACAATCAGATTATTTACTCCTTAAGGAGTACAGCCAGAGACTAAGGTATTATTAAATTAATATGCATCCATTTTTGTGCAACTTGTCCAGAACTGGAGAAGGCGTCCTGCGTCTAAATCTTATCACAGCTTATTCTGGATAAATTTTACTAATTTTAACGAAATAAAATCCACTTAACATCGCCATGAATTGTGTGGGATGTGGACATATCCAACTGGTTTGCTTGCTTGCATGAGTTCAGACTGCTTTAGTTCGCTCAGTTCCAAACCAACAAAGTTTGTAACAAAGGTGGAGACTTGTAGTATAATTGCTAGTCAGTGCAACTGACTGGTTTCTCCATTCCATGGCTAAACAAGTGTCTAATTTATGGTTATGAGATGCGCCGAGTTAACGAATATTTTAATAAAAAATAGTCTCTCTCTCGAATATAACTTCATCAGCACACCTTTCACTATTAATCCCTAGTCAACCCGTAACTAGTTGGAATATAGAATGGACACCTTAATTAAGTCCTTACTCATTTCATGTCAGGATGAGTCGAGTTCTCACGGGAATTAAGAAATTGGTTTTACTCCTACGAACCAAGCGCAGAGCTAATTTATTTATGGGCAAAGGATGATGAGAGCGAAATATAAGAGAGTGAAAGTTCCTGGGGTAGTGTAACCTTTCTCCGCTAGATGCAGTGGGATAGAGGGGAGATGGAGTGCGAGAAGAGAAAATACCCGGGTTCGGGTCGAGAGAAAGTGGGATTCATGCCCGCCAACGGAGATATGTACAGGGTCCATTTGTTTACGGTGCGGTACTCTAGTTTAGTGCATGAGCTAGTGGTCATTGAAGAGAGATAAGTTATGAGAATGGAGACCAATTTCAATTGTAGTTTAGTTAACAAGAAAAGAAACAATTGCAATAGTTTGCGGATCCTGTGGGAATTTTGGGATTTGTAAGAATAATAGAAACGAAATTGTTGTACCACTTGGTCATTTTGAAGTAACGCCAAATTCCCACGCTACCACTTTGACCAGAGATGAAAGATTTGAAATAAATAAATATTTTGAAAAGGTCTGGCTCCATGAATAGCGGAGGAAAGTTCATAACATAAGTTTGTTAAGAGATACAAAAGTTGAGTTGATGAGTTATTTTGTGAAGACGGGAACTGGAGTCAGGTGCAAATCTGGGTAGATTTCTCACAATAAAATCCCCAAACTGGACATGAAATGAGCCAGAGCTAGCCGGGTGGACTCCACTTACGGGTATTTTACACGCGACTAAAATCTAATGTCTTGGTTGCTTGAGTAAGGTGGGATGAATGAATACCCGGGTGCCCACTTTCTCCCGGAGTTGTATGCAATAAGCGGATAAGCTCTACTCTACTGTACCTGTGGTTCAGGTACAAGAAAGGAGTGAAATCTCCAACATTTCCTTACCTGTAAACAAAGAAATAAGTTACTAATTAGTGGACATTATTACAAAGAGGTATATTTCTCAGGTATGTTATTATGAGGTGTGGTTTGTGATGTGCAATCTTTGACAAGGATGAACGCCAAATTAATATTTTGCTGGAGATTTAATAGCCAATATTTGGTCCAGATCAGGAATCTTTTCCATCCAAAGACAAGACGATGAAATGTTGTCTCCATCTTCCCCGGAACAAAGCTGAATTCGTCAAACATTGTGCCAAGAACCGGAATTGTGAATTTTGAAGCAGTTTATGTTAAGAGATTCTAATCAGACTTGTATTATAAGATACCTAAATTTTTGCCAGATTCCACTCCAGCTTAATCATTACTTTAGTTGGATAAATGGAGAGGAAAGACAAATCAGGAGGAATCTCTGCCTCTTCGAGATTTATCATAATTTACACATTACTCGGACACAACATAGGACACAGCAACAGGAGTTTGTCCCTGGGGACGTAATTCCTCCCGGTTAATAGCCCAGACTCCATCTGCATCTGCTCCTTCCTTCCTTATATCTGTAGAGAGACGAGCCATTTAAACCTTGCTCACTCAATTGTTATTTCATCTCCTAAGCACCACATTATCACCCAAAATAAAGAATGGTTTAACTCTGAGATGGCTCGTCAGAATTAATCAACACTGATTTCTTCAGAGGAGAAAACATCATCAGGAGTGAAAGTGATTGTCTTTTGGTGGTTAAATGTTAATGGCCCATCAAAACCTAGTCCCCTGTCCTCTCACTAATCGAATCAAATGCTAAGCAGACAACCAAATATTGGATGGAGTCTGGATTTTGGACAAGAAACCAATACGGAGTGCATGGATTTCTTGTATTTTCATAAATCGCCACTCCATTTCCTTTTCTGAGTGAGATAAGAATAAAATTCAGAGTGATTTACACCTCTAGCTGACAAGATTCGGGAATGGATGGGGATTTTGTGCAGATTTTTAGGCTCTCACCAACAAAATGCATCTCAAACCTTGTTGTGGTCAGGTTATTGGGGAGCTTGTGGTCAAGCCAATTTCAGTGAATTTCACAACGGGCTCATTTTTCTGGTATTATTTGATTCTTGAGATGAAACTAAGGAATCAAGTTGGAAGATTTATGCCTTCAATGGTTTAAGACAAGTATGAAATGGAGACCGGCATGATTTTTGTGTAGTGTCCACTCAATTTATGACCCAAGTCTGGTTTAAATTATTCAAACAAGACAAACAAACAATTGTTTGGGAAAAGAAAGAAGTTTTTTCGAATTCTTGACATTTTGGTCATTGCTTGATTAATTGGCGAGATGTTTTGCCATTAATTTTATAAATAATTATTTATTTGATAAGTCAAGGAGATAGGTTTTTGGATATTGAACAATAAATGAACAGAAATGTGCCAAATTAAGACACAACTGTTCCCAGTCTGAGTCTCATCTCACGAACCATCCTCCCCCTGCCACTCCCACCCACTCAATCCTTTCCATTTTATTCTAATACTTTGTTCCCTATCAAGCTTATCCATCTTGATCTCATCTCTGGAGGTTAAACAGGCGTTGGTTCGCGTGGCCGTGATTTTGTTGTGTTTGTGCTTTAACAGAGCCAGGGTTAGAGTGCAACCGGGTTTTTGTCTCTTGTTTTATTTTATAGCGTTGTAAACCCGACTCTGGGTTGTGGTGGAGTGGAGTGGAGGCTACCAAGTTTTATTTTATGATCCCTACAAGATAAACAAGAGTCATTTGGGTGAGTTTAATGTTCATTTTATTACATTGTTAACGCGCTCAGATTATTTGCAAATATTTTGGCACCTACACGTCTCTAAAAACCTCGTAAAAACTTTTATGCACAGCTTAACAAGTTGTAAAAGTAAACGTGGTAGTAAAAAGGAGTTTTTATAGGTAATTGATTTGTGCGTAGTTTAGCCAATTGTGCACTTGTTGCCGCAAGAATTAGTGATTAGTTTCTGTGCTAAATTGCGACGTGTTGAGTGGCGCTTGGAGTTTGTCACAAAATTCAATGATTTGCGATAACAATTCCGCAATAATTTCTAGCCACGAAGTGATAAATTGCAGAATAATTAATGGACTTCAAATATGTCTCAAATCATGCCTCCGTGCTGGGATTGCTAATTAGATGGCCACGGACGATACCACCAAAAAAGGTGACTCAATTCCTTGCCAATTTTGTGACAAAAGTGGCTCAGGACATGTGACGAATGCGAAATGCAGTAAAATGGCAACATGATTAATTCACTTGATTTGATTCCCTCACTTATTCTCTGACTTATGTGTCTGGTAAGAAACTCGTTATTTGTGAGACTGTCCTTTTATTATATTTAAAATAAAATCTACCCTCTGCCAGATACTGCATAAATCCACCAAGACCAGGAGGCGACTCATTACACCACTTTGTTCGTTTGGTCACTTGCATAAATCTCAATCAGAGTCAACCCTTTTTTGACCAAATTCGCCAACGAAGCCTCGCTACTTAGTGCACAACCAAGACTCCAATGGAATCCCGTGCTTATTGATTCCTGCTCTGGGTACAACTTTCCCCAGATTTATTTCCCAGCTTGTAAATTAATTTGGGAGCGGAGTATAAGTAGAGAAAGTGATAAATCTGCTAGATTTATTCACTTACTTTAAAGTCAGAAACAAAACAATGCCCGGCTTGCTTACATTATAGGAAGCTCAAGTATTTAAGGAGAGTGAGGAAGGTGTTCATGGATGCGTAATTTTTATGGGATTTTTTAAGCGACATTCAATTCCTACTGGAGTGAGTAACTCATACAGGGAATGCATTAAGGCTCAAATGGCAGAAGGGTAGGAATACATGACTCCTAAAGTTGTAATCCTTTGCATGCATACAGGCAAAAAGTAGAGCTGGTAAAATGTCTAAGTGTAAAGTTTTCCTGGGAATAAATCAATAAGGATCCAACGGACTCTGGTGGACAGGAGGTCCCTCCATTATTTATGGGGACTCTTTACTCAAATGCATAGGGCATGGATTTAATTAGTACATTTTTAGATACATTCCAATTAAAGTTTGTCAAACAATAGAAATGACAAGTGCGCAAGATTCGCGTTGATAGGAGAAATAGAAAATATTAAATTAATAAATTACTAAAAAGATTCCACTCTCAATTCTGCGTGAAACTGGATAAAGAGCA
>JAAXNX010003166.1:0-11367 GCA_036491905.1 Folsomia manolachei
TTACTTGAGGGCATCATGTTGAGCAATTAGCTAATCATAAACTGTTAATTTTTCAACTTTGAAGGGCCCAGCTATCGGTTATTCCGGTCTTTCCGGACTTAACTATGGTGTACGTTAAAATTGTTTTTGTCAGTTTGGGGTCAAATTGTCAGATTTATTAGCGCAAGTCATTTTCCTTGCAACACATTTTGATAGTGTTGACGAATTCCGATACATTGCTCTAATACTTCAACGTTAAGACCAATGATGATACATTGCGCAATATAATAACAATTTGCTTAAATAAATTTCAGGGCCCAGCCTTCGGAGCCGTCCGAGCTTTTTAAATCACCTTTAAAACCAATCTACAGCATATCACTTTTATACGGAACTTTTGATACTTGATTCAAAATTATGTAGCAGATTTGAACTTAAATAAATTCTAAATTATTTTTTTAACAATTCAAAATTCATCTGATTAACTTGTGGTGGCATTCTTTTTGGCATTGTCCTGCACAAACGTGGACAAAACAATGAACAAATAGGGATTTATTTCTGCATATTCTGGATGAGCACACAGCTTACAAAATACTGGATTTTAATACTGCCAACCAACATCACTTACGTGAGTTCTTTCACTCATGTGCCTGACCACCACTTTCCTTTGATTGGAGTACGATTGTCTAAGTTATTTACTATCAACCATTGATATGTACTTAAAAGACTATTTAGCTCAATGCTATCAACAAAAGCACTACTGTTTTGAAATTATGAAATCTTGATTAGTAAATTCATCGTAATAATGATTAGTAAAATCTTTCAATTTGTTAATAAATCATAAACACAGTCCCACATAAGTGAATATAATATAATCTGTGATTCAACGGGGATAGTTGCTTCATGGCGAGACAAATATTCCGAACCCTTCACAAGTAACATTCAAGGAGCATAACCATCTCATTGCATATATAACATTTTTAATGCTCGGCACGCATTTGTAGTACAAGTTTTGTACCCGGAATTTGTAATGCAAATATGTGTCTGGTCGTAACCATACCATACCCAACTTTTGAGAGCCTCAGTTTGTCTATTACGAAAGTAGATGATTATAGTTACAACTAGACAAAGCAAATATATGTAGGCAGTGTTTTATTACAGATCTGCAAAGATTTAATTCAAAGTGTACCAGATTAGCAAAAATTGTCAAGTTAGCATTGAATACAAAACTAAAACAATGCAAATATATGTAGGCAGTGTTTTATTACAGATCTGCAAAGATTTAATTCAAAGTGTACCAGATTAGCAAAAATTGTCAAGTTAGCATTGAATATAAAACTAAATCTGACACATCATGCTTGCCATGAGTAGATTTACACAATTGACAAAAAATGTTTTATTACTCAATTTTATCTCTCGCATTTTAAAAGGAATTTCTCGGCCAATGTGCTTCATTCCTTGCATTTGGAGGCAGGGTACTCAAAATAGCTGCGACAAAATCCTCTGAATGAGAAAAATGACGCTTTCCTACTGCGACCTCGCAGTGGTATCAAAAAACATTAAACATTGTTGTGGGAGGCAAACTGCATAAACTACACATAAAATACACTTATGCATACATTATTATCAGATAAAAGTTTGAAGACAACAATTCGACTTTAACTACAGTTGGCTACTTATTCGAAATACTGTGCAAAAGATAATAAATTCTCATTTGTTTAAATTTTAAACTGGTTTTATTTCCAATTAAATACATCCGGATTTCACCGGCATTTTGAGATTATGGTAAATTATAAAAAAATAATTTAATAGTGGAGTCCATGTCCGGCGTATCCAAGACCATGTCCGGCGTATCCGAGTCCATGGTGGCCTCCATAAGCGAGTCCATGACCATGAGCAATTCCTCCGTAGACGGCTGGTGCGGCAGCGATTCCATGACCGTATCCGAGTCCACCGTAAGAAAGTCCTCCGAGGTGTCCGGCGCCATAGACGGCTGGTCCATGGGCGTATCCGTGTCCGTACTAGAGTTATTAAAAAAAAGAAGAAACATGAGACAAACATTCCAACAACAATGAATTTGCATGCAACTCTGTTAATTGTTTCATTAATGTACTTACAGCGGCTACTGGAGCAACGGCAGCGACGGTCTTAACGGCGACAGCTGGAGCGGCGTACTATTGTAACAAACGATTTGATTTTAAACCAAATAATTTGAAAGCCTGCGTCAATTTATGATAAAATTAGTTACTCACGGCTCGGATGGCTGGAGCGGCATAAGAGTGAGAGTATCCGTGGGAGTATCCACCATGGGCGTAACCCAAAGCTGGGGCAGCATACTGGAGGGTACAAAAATATTTGTAAATTAACAAATTTTTAACAATATCAGCAATAATTCGAATCCTACTTACAGCTCCACCATATCCGAGTCCTCCAGCGTATCCCAAACCAGATGCATATCCCAAACCTCCGTATGCGGGACCGACAACGCCAGCGGTCGCGGCTGCGACAAAGCTGAGAACGATGACAAACTGGAAAGTCAAAGGAAAGGTTAAACTAGGAAACTTTGCCCACTAAAAAAACATTTTAGGTGATGTTTTAAAAACTTACAGCGTTCATGATGAAGATTGGTTTTTGAGTTTGGGAGGTAAGATAAGACAAAAGGATGAGAAGGAACTGAATGATGACTTGAGAATAGAGGCACAGAGTTTATATACGAATTGAAAAATATTTGGCGAATTATCCATCCACCAATTCGACCATAGTACAATAACCTAAGATGAGAGACACGTCCCTTAAAGTTCAATACCGCATATTCCAACTTTACTACATCATGCATATCGTGTCGCATAACATCTTATCATATTACTCCTGCTAATGAACGGTTGAAAGGTAAACTAAGCGCACGCCTAAGAGCTTTATCACAATTAACTTTGCCAATAATCCACGACGACGATGCCATAAGGGAAGGCACCCCACCCCGCTCGACATTTAGCCTCAAACATTGATATCAAAATTGGATAAATCTGCATGAGTAAAACTTGGGAATTAGACACAACAAATCTCCACTTAATTCTGGTTGGATGGAGTAAGCCATAAATTAGTGGCAGTACAAGTAAAACTGCTTTACTTACAAGATATAACTTATAATACGTGAGCAATCAAGTTTGCACAATTATGAACATCACAGGAATAAAAGGGAGTTTGGTGTGGCAGTGGCATCATTATGATTTGATGATCAATCATATTTACACACACAAAATCAACTGAAGGACATTGAACAGTTTGTGGTATTTTTATGTTTCATTCCTTCTTTTGTTTTAAAGTTTCATCTGGATTAATTTACGAGGTTATTTATGAGGCATAAGTCATAAATTGTAATACGAGGTGGTGATCATTGGCCCTTGGTTGATGACAGTAGTAGATCGATGCAATTGCACTCAGCCGTAATAGGCGTCGGACTCCTATTATAAGACAATGAAAAAAATACATGAAAAGAAATGTCATACCACTTATAAATACTAAAATAGTACTACGTTATCGGAAGGTATAAAATAAATAAAACAGAAGAGATAAGATTTTTGGAAGGGACCCATATTCAATAACACTATATTTGTTTAAATAGTCAATCAATAGGTTAAGTGTCATGATCTACATATTGTGAAAAACGTATATATTCTAATGAGATGGAAAAATTTTAAGTAACCATAATATGGACTTGAATAGGTAACAATCAATAGAATGGAATGGGTGATGAATGATTATCCTGTTGAGAGTTGAGACAGATTTTACAGAGATTATAATAAAGGAACATTAGTAGAACAGAACTTGATGCAGGGTCTGGGTTCCCTGACCACACGATACAAGTGATCAATACGCAGAATAATAGAAAATGCAAATAATTACATCCACCTATTGATTTATGCTATTGGCCTGGTATGTATATGTTGAGGCTCTGTAACAGTAATTGACGACTATTGTACCATTTAACTTGACCGTAATTTCTTCATTTTCTGCCATTGATTCTTTCGTGAGTATCAATGATGATGAATCGTGATGCGTTTTATTGACGCTTTGTAACTTGAATTGATGAATTATTGAAGTCAAAGGAGTAGCTCAGCTGGGTCATGTCATGACCTTCACAAAATTTTACATTAACTACCTTTAACTTTGTTTGAGCTTCCTAAATCATTCTGATTCTCAACTTACGCAATAAATCTTCCGTTTTTGTTTACATATTAGTATAATTTAAAGATTAAAGACTATTTAAAGATTATGTTTTGCTCTTATTAAGGCTCAAAGTATGAAGAAAAACGTAATTGTAGGATCCTGCGTCGGTGCGTAACAATCACCAGAGTTAAATTACAAACAAGTCTTAACACCTAAAACACGCCCTCGAGTAGGCATTCAATTTGTCGTAAAATAATAATTTTGTATTTGTTTATTTTTATAAAATGGACATTGATAAACCCCAAAGGGCGTTTGTTCTCTTGGAATGTAATCCTATCCTATTGATTGTGGTTACATGATTTATGGCCTGCGGTATTAAAACCAAAATAAAAGAGTCGTGATTAAAAGGCTTGGTAATCCAGCCGCAACATATGTCCTTTGCTCATCCTGAAAGCATTTAAATTAAACTTAAAAAATTACTCACAAAGCAAACATACTAATTTGTGTGAATGCCATGCTGCTGGTAAATTAGAATACGCACCCACGCCGTTTGTAACAACGCAGATACGATTTCATGAATGCCTAAAATTATGGAAATTTTTGGTGTTAATTATATGAAGCGTGATCATGTTCGTCTACTACACTTTTTGATTGTCAGCGAACTGGCCACAAAAACTGACAAGTGTTATTATTTTCATTAGAATTTTGAGTAATTTTTTATGATAAATGTTTCAAAGTAATTGGAAGGCGTCGTCAATGTCGATTGTAAATATAATTGACCGATAACAGTAAAGCCACAAAATGGAAAGATCTACATGTTAAGACGACATAATAGGAGAATGTCATCGATCCACCTCAGTTCATAGGACAGTCAACCAAGGATAACACCATAACGTAAAGTCAGAAGCACTGAAATTGATAAAAAAAATTCAGTGTGAAACAAACAAGTGTAAGGTTTTGTTTTAAAGGTTTTATCTTAGCACCCATTAAAATGGACATGAAATGTAATAAAGAAATCAATTTTATTGGTGAACTAATTTTCATTATCGACGCAGCATAAAAACGGGGTGACACTGACACCTGAATTTGTTGAATAACTATACTTTTGTGGCTACTACCTAATCTCCTAAAATAATACATAAGATGTGCCCTTGCACTAGTGCGACATGAGCATTGCATATTTTGGCGAAAACTTGCATAGATTAAGTATTATCGCATAATGTTCGTACGTAGAAAACCTGAATGCATGACAAGTTACATATACGTAGGTATGTGCATTACAAGTAGATCAATATAATCAATCGCAAAATTAATTGTAAAATTTTAAATTTTTCTTTACTCGTTATATTATGCTACAACGGCAATTAGACAATGTTAAACATCGCAGACCTGATCTAGTGCAAAATGTATAAAGGGGTAAAACCTCATGATGATGACTCAGGAATTGGTATTCGCATTCCCCATCGATAATTAGCAAAAATATTTGAATTTTGACCCTTCTGTAAAAATTGTGGTATGCTTGTGTGATCGATAGATCGACAATCACGTTTAGGATAATCCCGAGTGTAATTAATTAAAAAAAAAAAAAAAAAAAAAAATTGGACTCGCTCACAACCTCAAACCTATTTCCGATCCAAATTGAGCGAAATCCTACTAGCTCTTAAAACTAAAAAGAAATTGTCGAAACCCGCATGCGATTACGTCAAATCGTTCACAATTTATTGAACAGACGGACAGATGGACACAAAGATATTATGAAGGTATGTCACCCATTAGTAATATATGACTCATTGATATCTGGCATTTAGGGCAACTCATTTCAGTAACTAATTTATTTGGTTCGATTGTTGATTAAGTTTTTACTATGCTTTTGATACGAAATTGAGGCGAGGGATAATTATAACAACAGTGAATGATCCGGCACTTAATTGACTTGGAAAGGTAAGAAAAAATCAGCAAATGACTTGACATGCGAGGTTACACTTTTATTTTCAACAACTATCAATCACCTTTTCATTTTAATCATAACTTGGTGTATGTAAGTAAACTATAAAATTGATCGTCTGTTACATAGCATAAATTCTGTAGCATTTCCTTGATAATTAAGACGGGCTCGTACAAGAAAATCTTGCAACTTCCCGAAAAATGTGCCAGAATCTTTGCATTCTGGAAAAAATAGTAATACCCAACTCTTGCAGATTGTAAGACTCAGAATAAATTATTAAAATTGAGAACTTTACTAAATAATTGAAACAATTTTTAACGTTTTAAATGTCAGGATTTATATAGCGTAACCAGTTTTCTTCCCATTTCCACAAGTAATTGATTCATGTGCGAGCAAATTAGCAATTTAACCTTCCGTGCGGACAACCATGACTTATGAAATGCCAGAACTCCTGGCCCAGAAGGAACTTATACCTTTTATTACTTTACTTGAAATTATTTGACATTTTCCTACAATGGTGACATTGCATGAAGTTACAATTTCCAATAAAGTAAGAAACAGACAAATATTATTTAACAATTTTGATGTTTATAAATTCAAGGCATGTCATTCATGAAAAGAAAGAGAGAGAGAGAGAAAGAGGAGGCCAAAATAATAACAAAATTTAACACCTTGTCTTCTTTCAATTGCTGACATAACTATTTACAAGAAGCCAAGTTGATGGGGTTGACTATGCAGTTACCTTCTGGCTAACGGACGTAGGTTATTATGGAATGTTAGTCATGTTAGGAACTTTTTTGCAGATACAAAAGAGTTGATCATTTATGTTAGACAAAATAAAACTGCTGTTTAAAAATTGACGGTCTCAGAAAGGCTGACAGTTTCATCACATCATGTCCAAACAAAAGCCAAAACATCGTGTTAAATTTTAGTTATTTATGAACAATGATTTACAATTGTTATTATGTGGTCACACCAATGCAAGTTAATCCATCATTGTTATAAATTCATGCATTCACTTATGAATAAAATTGCAGTAGTGGGTCAGTCAAGCATCTCTTCAAGGTTGTAGTGTTGTGGCCCTTTCTTCCTCCTCGACATCGGCGGACTCCACCAAGACAGGGATTTCAATGCCGATGTCGTCAGTCTTGGAGGATAAAGGTAATGGTTTGTCCCCATCAACAGTCACAAAGTCTTCATCGACTGGACAATCGGTTGGAGAGTCGATATCATTTCCGCAAGCAGGCGTTGATACCGTCGTCTGAGGAATATCTTCGGATTGAGTGGATTCTACGTCTTCAGAATCCGGTTGTGGGGTAGTGGCTTCCAAATTTTCACTCGTGGCAATTTCCGTTGCAGAGTCGTCAAAAACTATTTCTGTGGCTGAGGAATTCTCGACATGTTCCAAAGTTTGATTTTGACTCAATGGGAGGGATGATCCAAAAATTATACAATCTATAAGAATATAGTTTTTTTAAGAACAGATAAGACTTAAAGTTAATTTCAAATCTTCAACAGTTAAACATTACCAAGAAAATTTAACTTACCAGCTAAAAGTAAAACGAAAATAATGGAATTGGATTTCATTTTTAGGCACTTTATTAATTACTACTTTATATAAAATTATTTAATAAAATCTTGGTTTGGAAATTTCACTGAATTTTTTACTGAAACTAATGGAATGAAACTTTAGCGTTATATGTTTGACACCACAACACAATGGCGACCGTTGGTGTAATAAACGATAAACGTCCCCAGCATTGAAATTTATTCTCAGACTTAGCCTTAGTTTTAGAGACGAACTTTATGATAACTATTCTCATAACGTGCATTAAGCTATGACATGACAAGTAATACTGCCTTTTTTATAAGGGAGTGGATAATACAAAGTAACGCATCTGAATGCTGAGTATTCGTCTAAGAGTACAGACAAGGCAAAGCAAAAGGATCTTCCTTGCATTTTTATTTAAATCCATCACAATTATTAAATTGCATAATGAAAATGAACGAGTATCTTGCAAGATGGTTTAAGAATGACAATTTTATTTGAAAAGATGAGGTTTAGTTATTAATACTATATGAATACTTAAGTAAAGACTCTAAAGTTCAATGGTAATACGCATTTTTGACACGCATTCTCATTGTTTAAGTCAAAAAAATATTTAGTTCGCAGGCAAGGCAATGTCTTCCTGAGGTCTTCGTGGTCCTGCACATGAATGCATAACCAGTATCATATTAAACTGCAAGGCATCCTTAGTTAACTGGCATTAATAAAAAAGATAAAAATTATCCCAAAGGTCGGCCGTAATAGTTCCATTGACAGAATTGTTTTATTTCTTTGTTTGTTTTGTTTTTCTAGCTTAATTAGTAGGATGTAGAAAGACAATGTCTTTGTGTGCGGGCTTTATAATATAAAACTCACCACCTTGATTTTAAAATCAGAGTGAATAACTACAGGCACGGAGCAATGCAAACTACACAATGTTGATACGTCATTAATCTCGGCTGTAAAAAATCTGTCACAATGCAATCACGAAATAAAAAATGTTTAATTTAGTCAATCATTCATTCACTTTATTGACAGAGTAGAAAAATGTCCAGGAAGATCATACTTAAAAGCTACTACCCATTAGTGGAACATAACCTTCAGAAACTACTCTGCACAAAATGTAAATATGTGGATGAATGAGTACTTGATTTGATAATAATTGCTATGATTAACTCTGCAAATTTGCTAAACTCAATCCATTGTTGCAGTCCGTCTCGCGAATGGATTTACCAAGTCATTCGTAATTAGGGGAAAAAATCTATAAATCCTATTTACTTGGTGTAAAATATATAAAAAAGTAAATTATTACGAATAGGCCGAGGAGCTGATTCTGGCTCGTGATCTATCTTCAAATTCTTGTCCAGCCGAAGGTTTGGGGATGTGGTCAATATCTCCATCGTACAGGCGCACGTCCTTCACTTTGACTTTCCTCCAAAGCAAAATGTCGAAAATTCCTCCACAGCATAGAAACCCTGAATAAAATATTTGTTTAATCAATCAATCGGAAGAATCAATGCTTAAATTCACTTGAAAATAAAAGCATTGTTGAATAACTCCTGTTTTAACTCAGGCTTCCAGCAGCGTACGGAATAATTAAGGTTGAGATAATGCAAGTACTTGATCAGGTAATGCAGGAGATATTAAGGCAACCGAAGGTTGCACATGTAGCACATTAAATCAAAATGCATCACATTTTATGTTGCTTCCCGAGTTGATTGAATTGACGAATGTATTGTACGGAAAGAACGTGAGAGTTTTTTCAAGTTGAATAACAATTTTATCATTTCATGAATGAAACTTCTCATCCTTGCGAATTTATGGTTTTAACTATAAATTAAGTGTAGTTTTGTCTACACTCGCAAATATTTGTTTTAAAAGATTAATGAAAAGTGCATGTAGCGGGTTACTATTTTATCGATTTGCTGCTTTACTACAGTCTGTAATCCGTTTCATGGAAAGTTTGTAAAACTCCGACGCTTAATACTCACCTGCCGCAGTTAAGTTGAAACCATATCGTAGGATGACATTCGAAAAGTGCCAACAATGACCTAGACTGCCGCTGCAAGTTTGTTCCCAAATATGGCAGGCTGAATCTGCATTCGTATATAAATTTGTTAATATATAATTCACAATTACAATGAAGCATGTTTATGCATATTTTGGTAGCACTTGTATTACCAAAGATGGCTCCAAATATTATTCCACCCGGAATAATGGCAAAAATACTGACCATTAGTATGCCTAGGCTGATGACAAAACTTCTTCCTTCCGGCACAATGGACCTGTATTTATGAGTAGAACAACGATTTTTTTCAGTTTTTAATTATTACTATTTGGCCAACGAACCTGTAATAAATTAGCATTGTTCCAATGACTCCTGTGGATCCTAAAAACTGGGAAATTGCCGTAAACACAAGTGTTGTAATCAGACCAGAGTAGCAACCTCCGTGCCCCTCACAAAATCCGTTTGTAACATTTGATCCTTCGGAAATGCATGAACAATCGCTATACGTCCTCGTTTCATAGTTGAATTTTTCACACCCCGCATGACAAGGCGAATAAAACATTCGGCCACTGGTTTGGTCACATAGTGGGGTCATCGGTCCTAATGTACAGTTACAATCAGAACTGCAATTACTTAGTAAATAGATTTGTCTCTTGTATGGGAGAGTCGTTGTTGGAAGGGTAGTGGTCATTTCTGTAATACTAGAAGATGAACTCCAATTTGCTGTCGGATACTGGCTGACCATATTGGAAATTTGTGTGGCCGTGGTTGGTTCAAGGGTGGTAGTGGTCATGATAATTTCAGTTGTTGGAATCATTATTGGAATATCTTGTCCGAATGCGGTTGATCCTAAATCTCTTGAAACCACAAGATCACCACTATCACAACCAAATTGTGTGAGTAAAATCAACACCACGATTTGCACGCCAGTAACCATTCCTTTCCAGAGGGAAACGGTTTCCGCATTTGGGAGTAGCCTAGAAATAGTTAGTCCACCCACTAATAGCCCCGCAGCGTTGAATGTTACTGTGACACATGCTAACAAACAAATTTTGTTCAGTTTTAGTGACATTCAATTACGAGGAAATGCCCGATTTTAGTTGTAGTATGTATAAAAATAATACCAGTCATAACCGAAGCTTTAGACGCAGATTCATGGAAGACAACTTCTAAATATTTTGGAAAGAATGTAAAGTACCCAATTCCCACAAAAATGTGCAAAATTGTCGACAGTGTAATGAAGAGGTTGATATTGTTGTTAAAAAATATCATGAGAGTATTCATGAAATCTAGAAAAAGTAACCAAGTCTGAAGATTTTTTTACAAATGTTACCCAATACAGTAAAATATTGGAACCGGACTTACTGTGCGAAACAGGAAGTGCGTGGGCTATTTTAAGTTCAGCCGAATTAAACTGTAATGCAGCTGAATTTAAAGAGAGAAGGGGTGGACCTGTGTCTGTGGTCATTGATTGCTTTTTTAAAACCTTGAGGAGAAATTGGAAAAATTATATACAGTTTATTTAATGTCATCAACATAATAATCTTTATAAACCTCTCGGGCCATTTGAGACGGGAAAATTCCCAAAATAATCGCAGCGATTGTTGTAAAGATCCCCATAACCAACCAACCTTGAAAATAAATCGATAAATTATCTCATTTTATAAAAAACCTATCATAATAATCTTACCCAACCACCATGCGCCCATCCATCGAGGATCATAT
>JAAXNX010003167.1:0-11364 GCA_036491905.1 Folsomia manolachei
CTCGGATGATTTGATTCCTTATTCCATTCCAGTTTAGTCAGAATGACAACTTTTTTCACTTTTTCCCAGTACACTAGAAAAACGGAAAAGTTTGCTAATTTGAAATTTTTGTTTCTTCTTTTACTCTGTTCCAATTTGACTCTTCTATGACATTCCTGAAAACAGTGAATTTACGATTAAACAAAGAAATGTTTGCAAGTGTTTACATTACATTGACAATTAGTCATTTACTAATAATTTGAATTCCGTTTAGGAAAAATCACCTTTTCATACTTTATATTCACTTTTCAATATTTTGCTGCAATATACACCGGAGTCATATTGGACTTTAGCTATTACTGAACAATTTTAAGTAAAACAACACGCTTCAACAAAAGGTAAATGAAAAACTATCTGCATTTGTGTCGTACTTAATAATATATATTGAAATAGAATCGTAAATAGAATCAATAACATTCACTTGTTTCAAATTCACTTTCTATAAAATTTCTTTTAAGAACAGAATTGATTTGAAACAATCGATGCAGTTAAAACAAATATTACAAGAACCAAGGATTATGGCTTGTCATTCCGTAACTATTCAGTCCTATTACACAAGTTCAACTTGGTTCAACCTGAAGCAGGTTGTCAAACTACCATTGTACAAGTTCTCTCATCTCATGTGTATATCTCAAGAGATACAAACACATTTTAAACATTTGTGCTATTGGACCGGGCTAAAGTTTTTTTCTTATATATTAAAAGCCCATAAAAGTAACAGGAGAACGGGATGAGGATGAACCTGAACTTGTCTTTTAGAAATTAGATTCTTTTTCAAAGGCAATGGAATGAAATCTGAAACAGAGCTTTGGCTTGTACGTGTAATACAATTACTTAATCACTATGCTGAATTGTTCTAATACCGTATTTAAGAAATACGAAACTTGTTATTGAGAATGGCTGAGCTCACTTGATTGAACATTAATTTGCAGAGTACTTAAATTAACGCTATAACTGCAACTGCACTTTTGATACCAATTGTATAATGAGAGTGAATGGGTTAGTACAATGATAAAAATATTGATGACTGCATTAAATTATGGAAAATCAGGAATAATCAGACCCGATTCGCAGATAAAACAAGTCGAGATACGATTAAGTAAATGATTTTACTTTGGCATGGAACATTCAAACAAAGACCATTTTATTATTAGTCAGTTATTGAATGCATCCATACAATTTAATGTCTTTTTAATGGCAAATCAATTTCCAAAACAATGAGACATAAATGCAGTCGTAAGATGAGCACATGAAATAAATTCAAGCGTATAATTCTAGTTTTCAGAAGCAGCGTTTTGTTATTCTACTACAAAATGAGTAAGCAGCCCCCACATAATGAGTCACTGCCGCATTACAAATTGGTTGTCGTTGGGTAAAAATTAAATTAAATTATCTTTTTATGAGAGGAATTCAATCTTTGAATGACCGTAAAATGAAATTGGAATTTTGTAAAATTCTGTAGCAGGGATGGTGGAGTTGGGAAATCCGCATTGACCATTCAGGTAAAACTAAATTAGTTTATTTCCCAACGAAATAATTTCTATCTTTGCACAGTAGTAAACTGAAGCTATAACTCTTTAAAAATTTGCATTAACTATTCAGTTCTTCCAAAAAATGTTTGTGACCGACTATGATCCTACGATTGAAGATAGCTATATTCAGCATACGGAGGTTGACGGAATCTTATGCGTACTTGATGGTAAGGGAAATGGTTAAACTACGCAAGATGAATCCCACTTCATTTTATTAAGACCAAATATATTTAACAGTTCTGGACACGGCCGGTCAGGAGGAATTCNTAAGGGAAATGGTTAAACTACGCAAGATGAATCCCACTTCATTTTATTAAGACCAAATATATTTAACAGTTCTGGACACGGCCGGTCAGGAGGAATTCAGCGCCATGCGAGGTAAAAAAAATCGAGAAACAATAGTTTGTTCTTTTAGTACAGGCGTTTAATACCTTTACGTTTTTATAGAACAATACATGAGAAAAGGGGACGGATTTCTGCTAGTGTATTCAGTAACTGATACTCAGAGGTAGAATTCAATACTATATTTCATTTACTACATTTCATATTTTATATACTATATTATATATTTCAGTTTTGAAAACATCATGCATTTTTTTATTCAGGTATTTATAAATTTTATTTCAAAAAGATTTTTACCCCAGAAAATTAATTCTACTGTGTATGTTTCCGACAGATATTACGGGTGAAGGACGTGGAAAATTATCCGATGCTGCTTGTAGCTAATAAAGTGGATTTGGTTCATTTGCGGAAAGTTACGGAAGAACAGGGACGAGAGTTGAGTCAGAAATTAGGACTTGCATATTTAGAAACTAGTGCCAAAGAGCCACCACTTAATGTGGATTCGTGTTTTCATGAAGTTGTCCGGATTATACGAAATTACAATGCAAATGAACATTTTGACAGAAAAAATCGTGGAAGTCGAAAAAAGAATTGTTGCGTCATGTAAGCAAAAGAGCTCGAAGAAAATAATTCATATTTGTTTGAATGATTCGGATACTATGATTTTCATTAAACATATGTAGGCTGTGCAAAAAACGTGCAAAAAATGATAAGTTGAGAAATTATTCCAACAATTGTTACTACTTAACTCTTGTAAGAATCGAAACCCAACTTTTTCTATAAACATGAAATACTCAACCGAACTTTGCTCGAGCCATTCACAATTTCGGATTTTTAAAATCAGCAGGTTTACATGCATTTTTGAAATTAAACTCAGGACATACAGCCAGAGCCAGCTTCAGTTATCAAATTTAGCATTAATTTGACATAAACTGTGGTCTTTTAGTTTCTCCCCATCCCACCGCGCGGCATTTTCCTCGCATAAAACATTAAATTCCTCTACTTCCGTTTGAGATAAAGCAAAATTTGTTTCAGTAATTTTAAGCCTAATAACATGAAGGTCCGTGAGCAAAAAAGAGTACAGATCCAAACTCTATTCGACGAAGGGTGGGGTCCGTCCCAAATTTCAAGAAAATTAAAAGTGGACCGAAAAACCGTTCGATTGTGGAAGGGTCGCGCAAATATTGAAGACAAATCAAGATCAGGGCGACCGACTGTGTTGTCCCCTACTACAAAATCACAAATTACCAGAAATTTGAAAGAAAAAATTGGCGGATCGGTGAGGAAAACGGTAAAACGCCTCAACGAGTCAAAACGGTATCGAGACAAAGGGAAGAAAATAAGCCGTA
The DNA here is from genome assembly GCA_036491905.1 of Folsomia manolachei. Taxonomy (NCBI): domain Eukaryota; kingdom Metazoa; phylum Arthropoda; class Collembola; order Entomobryomorpha; family Isotomidae; genus Folsomia; species Folsomia manolachei. Next base: position 3,263 of record JAAXNX010003167.1, read on the forward strand.
ACGCAGTCAGAAACTACGTCAAGCAGCAAGAATGGGGAAGGACAGCTTATAAGAGACCTGTTAAACCATTGATGAGTGCCAAAAACGTTCAGGATCGGCTTAAACTTGGAGAATTGATGAAGAAAACTGGATATTTGGAGGACGGGAAAAGGGGTAAACAAAAGCGGGCGCATATACTTTTCACGGATGAGTCCTGGATCGAGATGTGGCCAATAGGTAACAGACAAAATCAGAGATATTATACTGAAGATTCGACGAAAATCCCCAAAGTCTTGCGGCCGAAACATGGACTCAAAATTATGGTGGCTGGCGGTTTCTGTGCCCAAGGCGTCACCAAATTGCACTTGGTTGAGGGGTCTGTCAATTCCGTGTACTACAAAGAAGAGATTCTTCCAATTTATATTGAGGCATTGAAGGACCCAACTTTGTTTCCTATATCTCGAAAAGCTACTTTTCAGCAAGACGGAGCCACGCCCCACACCGCCAACATTGTGACTACCGTTTTGGAAGAGCTGGATGTGGAAGTATGGGGAAAAGGCGTGTGGCCCGGAAATTCACCGGATTTGAATCCGATCGAGAATTTATGGTCCATTCTTAAGGATTCTGCACATAAAGCTCCTTATCCTACGACGAAAGCAGAGTTATTCAAAAGATTCGAAAAAACTTGGAAATCTTTGCCGGTGACCATGCTGGAAAACTTGGCGCAGTCATTCAAGGGAAGAGTGGAAAAAATGATGAACAACTCTGGAGGACACACTAAATATTGAGGTAAAAGTGTCCCAAATTTCAGAACATTTCATCATCGCACTAAAAACTTATAAGCATTTTAAATTTGTTTAGGAAAAATGGGGAGAAACTAAAAGACCACCCTTTACTCCGGTTTCCGGTAGTTGTTGCATTTTTTCATGGTTTTTCCATTTTCGCATATCCGACATTTCCGATTTAAGATTCAACTGGTTGGAACTCAAAGTGTGCGATTTGCAATGAACCGAAATTAACTCTCTCAATTTTCCAATACAGGAAGTTGTACCAATATCACAACTTCGTGTTATTCATTAATTAACACATTTTGCTCATCTTTGATTAACCTGTCTTATTACGGACAAATGGAAATCGAGACATAATAAGCAGTTTGCACTGGCTCGGGCTGAAAGGCTAAATTGGGGTCCGATTGTCCTCTTCACAAATTTTTTAACTAGCTTTACTAATATTATTAATAAAGACTTAATTATAAACATGTATATGTAATGTGTAAACCATTACTTTGCTTTAATTTATCTTCTGTGATGTCATATCTAATATCCAATTATTATATTGTATATTTTTGCAATTAATGAATTGCTGATCACTGTTCTAGTCGTTACTGTACTCCTATTATCTATAAATGTTAGTTTTCGAAATGTATGCAATACGACGACTGGAGAATTTTTATTAAATACCCGAAACAATTTTTTTCCACGTATAAAATAAGAAATATCGTGCACTAATGTAAGTGATATTATAATAAGGTAAATATATGTGCTGTGTGTTTATGAAGTTAACAAAATACAATGCCCGACGCCGTTTGTAAATAAAATGGAACCAATTCGTCGTAAAAAAACAAATTCAGGAATACTTTCAATTTCTTGCGTCACTTTTATTAATTATCACTGTCATTTTTTTTCATATTCTGTATTCCAATTTTTTTGTTTAAAAAAGTTAGCATAATTTACTTTGCTCAAAGGCTCATGCCATATTTTGAATACATTCATCATTTCAGTATTCGAAAAATCCCAATGCTCGATGCTTTGAAATATTTTGGTTCGAGACACAAATAAATTTAGGGATCCAAAAGGTGATCGACGGATGCCATATTTTGAATACATTCATCATTTCAGTATTCGAAAAATCCCAATGCTCGATGCTTTGAAATATTTTGGTTCGAGACACAAATAAATTTAGGGATCCAAAAGGTGACCGACGGATTCCATTAAAATAGTCTTATCTCATAAAGTTAACTTTGACCTCGGAAGCAAATACATCGATACGTATCAGCAATAATTTGGATTCATTCAACTTTAGTTGAGCCCATTGATTCGAATTTGTTTTGACTGTGGCTTACATACCATGTAATCACTTTAATTTTTAGCCTTACATGATCAAGAATTCAGAATTGATTCGCATACAAAATGTATGCTTTGAATTTTACGAGTTGTTATATTAAACACCCAAATAAAAGAATGCTAAAGGCCTGTGGTTGATGCGGTCAACGTTATTAAGGAGTTTAAAATAATAGCATCTTTTTTAGAATACTGCGAAAATTCTACGCTTATTTACATGTCTTACATTTTCATCCATCGCCCAAATCATTAGCTTCTTCATGCCAGCCATTTAATTTACCTTGTCAAGCTTATCATTAGTGCCGTCTCATGGGGGAGAGAATTCTAACTAAACTGATTTACACTTTTAGACAAATTTTTAGTTTTACAATTCAGAATAGCTACTGCAAAAAAAAAGAAAAATAATACTGACACGAAAAACTAGTCATCCATACTTTGCATGCGGTCTGTAATAGACCATGTTGAAAACTTTCACTTAAAAATTGAACTGCATGCACTTTTTTGAAGGATTTTAACAGTTTTTTTTAGTGATTTTCATTTCATGGTGTTTAAACATCGATTCCTCCTTTCAGTTTTTCTCACCCCTTTTCAGATACACAGATCATTATTGTGTCAGTGAAGTCTTAGCATATATAACCAACAATCACTATACTATGGCTTAGACTCTGACACAGATACTGTGACTGCAATCCTATCCCAAAAATAGGCCCCGATTGAACTGAACTGAGTAAAGCACCGTTACAGACGGACGGATATGAATAACTTCGTCTTGAATTTAAGCCCAGTTAAGGAAGAAGCTATAAATATATGAAAAGGAAGGGGACATGGACAAACTGATTTAGCTCGGCTTGGCTACAAGAAAACGAAATCTTAGCCCGGTCATAAGTATGAATGCGCAATGAACACTTTTACATATTACAACTTTTTAGATCCCTGACTATCACAGTTATCCAAATACAATTCATCCTAATTTATAACAAGAGTGCAGACATATACATGCAATTTCCTTTGCAGTTCTTGCCCTGTAATGCAAGATACTTGAAACTGTGCATCATAAATATCGAGTTGAACAAGTGCCTTCAAATACTTCAATTTTCCAAACCAAACTGCAATACCATTCACATTGAAGACTTGACTCAAGTAAATCCTCAAACTCAGTCAGTAAGGAAAATGCCGGATAAGATTTAGCAAAGTGAATGCAATCCACCATAGCAAGGAATGAGTCGAGTCTTCCAGTTTACACTTTAGTTGAAAGGGTTGAGCTGTCAAGAGAAGATCTCAAATTCCTCTCTTAAAAGAGTTTTATCTCTGATTAAAGTTAACTCGGTTACATATTTGTGAATATTTGTGAATATGAAATTGAGACAGTGAGTGATTGGGACTGCTCTTAAGTAAAATATCTTACTTATTTATTGTGCTTCGTAGTTTTAAAAGAAATTGAAATGGTTTCCTATAAAAACGGATTTGTTGCGTTCCTTTTCATCACCCTTCCTCTTTTAGCGTTAAAAACTACAGCTGATGCTAGCGATTCTACGGATGACATTGATACAAAATGTAAGTTGTGTTTTATTAACAAATGCTCTAAATAATACACTTAAAAAATTAGGTTTATACATCTTTATTAAAGTATGGACAAAATGGACATTATAATATTGATTCCAGTTTTATAATTTGGTCGTTTGTGAGATGTATAATGCTCTGGAGCTTTCATGCTAACTGAATGTATTTAACCGGTAATTAAGCACAATCAGTTTTTGCACCAATTCCATATAGGTTTACGCACATTACAAAAAATGGATGTGGAATTGAGTAATGAGAACACTGCTGAACAATTCATGACTATAATATTTTTTTACTGTTTACTTTTGAGGTATTTGTTTATTCCATTTTCAATTTGTATTAAAACGGCTACAAAAATATTAAAACATTTTCCAAGTTGTCGAAATTAGTCTGACTGAGATTATATTTCGTACTCAAGAAGAAATCTTATAACGAAAATGAACATGAAGGAAGATTAAGTATTTGGTAATTCAGTTTCACTTCGAAGCCTCAACTACTGGGAAATCGCCCATGTCTAACTCTGTTTTTAACAGCCTCAATTTGACTTTCAAATGTCAAAAGTATATCGCCTTCAAAATTGTTCATCCCTTAAAATCGCAACTCATACAGAAAGATATTTTCTAAATATTATAAAAGTAAATCGTGCTTTCAAAATTTGTAAATGGTTTGTATAACTCATCGAAGCAAAGGTCATCCAAAATCGCAGTGGCTGTTTCTACCCAAATCAATTATTTTTTATACTTTTTTTTACATTCGGCTTGATACATTTCATCATTTTCAACCTATGACTGCAATAGGTTATTGTCCAGCCATAGTAAAGTGGTAATACTGATACTAAATCCACAAAGACTGGAATTTCTACCAGTTTTACAACAGAGAAACCGGTTCTCCAATCTACCTGCTGCATGGGCAAATTAAACATTTTACATGTTTTTATTCATGATTGAGTTTCTTGAACCTTCCATCTTTTTGCATGGGCATGTTATAAGACAAAGAAATACACTTGTACACTTGCATGAATTGCAATGCAAGTAGTGATGGTAGTGGTAAGTAAGCCGTATCTTCATCGTTTCGTGATAGGTGTGACTGACCATGAACTCCTAAAACTTTATTTAGTGTTGGTTAGGATATCTGCAAGATATAAACAAACAGGTAGATTCAAGGCGGATACTGCCAAACGTATTTCAAATCTTTTAACAATGTCTTGCTTATTTTTGAATAGAGGTGGCATAGAAAACCTAAGCCGGGTGTTGTGGTCTAGCCCGGTGGGTAAGATGTTAGATCTTAGATTCAAAATTCGAATATGATTTGATACGGATACCCTTCTAGCATAATGTTGACTGTGGCGTTGATCATCGTGTCGTTGCATTGTGTTCAACAATGTTCAACACTATTTTATGAGATGCGGGGTGCTGTTGGCTTGATGTACTAAAGCCAGTATTTTTAGAATCTTTGCAAACCTTACTTAATTTTAGTTCCCGTTCCTGTCACTCATAACATTGTTCATTGTATTGAATTGCTCGGGGCAAATGAGTGCAGGAAAAAGGTTCCAATAACGATGATAGTTTCATGGCATTACCAAATACAATGAGAAAGGAATACGGCTATATCTGACCGAATTCTCTGACTTACATTTAATGGCAGATGGTTCTTTAGCATGGATATTCATAATGCAACGATATAAAAAGTAGTATAAGAACTAAAGAACATGTTATTATGATTATTACAAGAGTGACAAATGATGCAAGTCCCGAGAACTAACGGGATTTTTGCACAGACATTGTTAAGACAAATCATTCTACACCATGAATTGCCAATAATAGCATAAGAATATTATCATGAATGTTATCATTTCCATTGAACTGAAAATAGGGTGCTTTCTTTACACCCGTTACATCCACAGCTTAATAATTTTCTTACCGTTTATTAATAAATAATCCTTTTTCAGATTTCCAAGTTTTAACTGTTGCAACGCAATGGACGGATTCGTTAACTCGGTATTTGCGTAGTGCAAAAGTTAACGGACTGAACGTGGATGTATTAGGACTTGGGGATAAATGGGAGGGAGGAGAAGTCCGTGTGGGACCAGGAGGTGGTCAAAAGGTCAACTTGGTAAAAGCGGCCCTAGAAAAGATGAAGGATCTCCCGGACTTTGACAAAAAAGTAGTAATGTTTACAGACAGGCAATTACAAAACACTTTTTATACGGACTATTTTAATGACACTGTCATTTACCAAGTCTAATTTAAAATGTTCCAAATTCAGCTATGATGTTCTTTTGTTGGGAAACTCCGACCAAATTTTGAAGCAATTTAAGATGTCTGGTGCCAAAGTTTTTTTCGGTGCAGAAGGATTTTGTTGGCCAGATGAAAAGTTGGCGAACGACTATCCCGAAGTGCTTCGTGGGAAACGCTACCTAAATTCTGGAAGGTACTTACTTAATTTATCTAATAGAGTGGTATGCATAAATAAATAGAGAATAAAGTTAATATGGACATCTTGCAACCATTATGCTAGGGTTTATTGGATACGCATCATCTATCTATGACCTTCTGAAGACGAAGGAAATAAAAAATGCGGACGACGATCAATTGTATTACACAAAATTATTCTTGAATGAAGAGTTGCGAACAAAATACAAAATCAAACTCGACTCTAAGGCTTCGATTTTTCAAAATCTCAATGGTGCTACAGGAGAACTTGAAATGTAAGAGAGAAAAATAGAGGCAGGCAGACTTATAATTTTTTCTGTTCTGTTCCAACATTGTATGTACTTTTGTTTCCAATTCAGGCGATTTGTTGAAGGAAGTCCCGTCCTGTTCAATACACAATACAACACTTACCCATTAGTACTGCATGGAAATGGGCCAACTAAAACAGTATTGAATTCATATGGAAATTATTTGCCTTCAAATTGGAACGAAGAAAGCGGGTGTGCCAATTGTTGGGACGATATGCACAGTCTAACTGAAATTAAGGTGGGCATGTTGTCGACAACTTATTAATGCAGTACAAATTCATTCTTTTAAAAATGTTAAGACGATTAAACGATGAGATTAATTTTTGACATTACAGGACGATGATTTGAAACCCGTCTTGATTGGAGTGTTCATTGAGGTAAGTCCTCCATCTTCTGAGGCAGGTGGATTAAATTGGCTTTGTGAAGAGGAAGAGTCACCATGTGCGACTCGTGAAATTGCTTTACGTGCAACTGAATTCAGAATTGGTGCGTAATCTGGAACAAACAAACGAATCTGAAACAAACAAACTTCAAACAAACATTTAATAGTTCTGGACATTTGCAATTTATATTTCATCACACAGACCAATTCCGAATTAATTATTATTTTTTAGAAGTTATTACTTGTTAATTTCTGAACAATGGGGAAATTAAAGAAAATTTCAGCTAAGAGACCTCAGCGGTCGGTCGAGGGCGTAACTTTTGTGAAGGAGGGGGATAACTTTGTTTGCATATACGATGAAGGAACCGGAACTGGTATTTGCAGAACTGGGTACTCAACCCCGAAGAAAAGTCTACTTAACAGTCACTTTCACGACTCTCACAGTTTATCCCCAGAACAGTAATTAAAATTTACTAATATTTACTAATTTATTTAACTTTAATTCCTAATATTTTGTAATTTAGGAAGAAGAAGAAGAGAGCAAGTACTTTAAAATCAGTCCAAAAACTTCGTTCATCATGCAGCCTCGCGTCCAATGCCAAGTATGCTACTGCACCCTTGTTGGAAATAGAAGAGGAAACTTCAGAGACGGACGAGGAGAGTCCAGCACAAAAGGAATTCTCCAAAATTCATGATAAGAGGAAGCGACGCCTCCTAAATCAAGCCAAAAAGTATCACGCTACAGAGTACGTAGCTTACTTTCCCCCCGGAAAGCGTGACCTTGGACCAATGGCAACTTATGAACAAGAACAATTCACCTCAAACTTCACATTCTTCAGATATTTTGGGACATCAGTGTACTCTTACAAGAACTGTCCCTACCTAACTAAAAAAAGCCAGCTTAAGAAAATGGCAGAATTGATAAAATTAATGAAGGCCGGAGCAGTGTGTTACACTAAAGTAAGCAATAAGTACGCTAGATTATGACCTTAAATGACTTGACATTTCTTTAATTTGCAGGATTATGTTTTCAAGAAGAGGTCAACTAAACAGAACAAGACGGATGCAACATATTGGGCTCACTACTGGAAGGTATGCATGTATATTATTTATGCATAAGTTTATTGCAAATTGTTATTAACTAGACTTTTATGAAATAGGTTGTTACTCAAAAAAGAAAGAGGGTAAAACCGGATGGGAATACCGTGACAGTGGTAATTCTGAACGAGGGATTGAAGAGCAAGGATTCTGAGATCATTCTGGATGATGAAGATGACAATAAGTCAACTCGATTCGCGTCACAAAACAGAAGCTTTTTTCC
>JAAXNX010003168.1:0-11361 GCA_036491905.1 Folsomia manolachei
ATTGCTGATGGAATATTTGTAATTTATAACTTTCTAACTAAATAATATCTAAATCAAATGTACATTCTACATATTTTGATGAGGGCCAACGGCCATGTATCAATAAAACCTATGATGATGATGATGATCTACCAAAATTCGCTCACTCCTACCAGTCGGTTGGTAATTTTCGTGAAATTTTGGATACATATTTTATTATGCGGTATGGGCTCGACTTGATGAATTATGCTGTGCATAAAATCGGAATTAGATCATCCAAGTTAGATGACTAATAGTCCGAATTTCAATACGGTTTATGCTAGTTGAAAGACGGCAAAAGTTCTTTTAAAATAGATAACACTGGCTTAAATTTCGAGAAAATTAAATTGGGGTACATTTTTCCATAGCAAGTTTGAAAGTTAGTAGGAAATAGGATTCTGAGCCCGGTGGCTTTTATCCCACATTTATAGTTGAATTATTCAATTCATATATCCAAGAAAATCAATTCAATTTTCTTGAGATATAGATAAAGACACTTTTCAATTTTCTCCAAACATACCTAGGTAGATAGAGATCTTTGTTTTGTAACTGTTGTAATATAACTTTACTTGGAGGATTGAATCTTACATTTTTTTCTTACAATCTTTTTTTTGTACTATGTTCTAGTTTTGAGTAGTTGTAATAAATCTAGCTTTTATTATTTTAGTGGTACTCGGTGGCTACTTCCCATTAGAGGATATTCCTCCAGAATCAGCATGGACGAAGTAATTTTAACCGCAATTCGAAGACTTCCCTTTTACAATGTGCCCTACAAATATCCCAACGTGTGGGGCTCACTTACCGTTGCACATGATTCAAACAATCATAATGATTCTAATTGTGAAAACGAAGAGGATTCTTCTGAACGCAGGAAACAAGGGCAACCAAAGGATTTGAATTTCGTCAAGGAACACTTCGGCTTTTTTGCTGGTAAGCAAATTCAACCAATAATATCCAATAATTCATATCCAACCCACCAAAGGAGCAACGGAGCAAGTTAATTCCTATTTTTTTATTGTATTTTTTAAAAACAAATGCATAAGTAATGTGTTTGTTATTTTGATTTGTCTCTTAAACTCGGAAATTTTTATTACATTAAATTGAGACTAATTTTGTATAAATACGAAGATTCTTGGCATACTTTCTGATTGGAGTGTTCCGAGTCAACAAGAAAATAAAACCTATCAATTTTGTGCCGTGGCCTTCTTCCCAGTTTCAATCTTAGTATTGAACACCATCTTCGTCCTGGCTCGACAAATTTTTTCAAAACCCGTGAATCACGACCCTGAACTGACTTTTCTTGCCGCAATGATTTGCACACCTCCCGTTTTTTTGGTGCTGGATGCGTCTCAATTGAATCCGCTTTCGTACTTCGATTCAGAGAAGCACAAAATGTAATCGTTCGACTGACAGAAATTCACTTGAAGCTGAAAAATGGTAAGAAAGCAACCTAAGACGTACCGTTTCATTACAAACATCTCTCTTACTTTCAGACCGGATCCCAGACCTAGGAAAACGCTCCAAAGCAGAAATTCTGATAACAAAATTATTCTCCAGAGCAACTGATCTGTGCATGGCAAACTCCTTCGTTCTTGGCATAATGGTGTCTTTGACACCATTCTTTGTTCACGCTGACACCTCCTACTTCCTCATGAAGCAATTTGTGTCCCAGCGACAAAAAAAGGTTCTGGGTCTCCTGCATAAGGTCCGTCATCATGGTCGTTACCGTGCATAGATGGCTATTCACTGGAGTATACTTAATCCTGTATACGTTGGGAAGTTTATACTTTTTTGAGACAACCTTTCATGGCGTGACCCCCATTCCACGGGGATTCTCGTTGACAGAGTCGGGGAAAGGTGTGACAAAATCCGTGTCACTCTACAAACAGCTCTATCTTTTGACGAGTTGTCACAATAAGGTGAGTTTGATTGAAGATATTCCTGAACTTGATTGAATTTGAAGTGCGACAATGACGTTTATCTGTTTTTTAAGACCTTCCGTTGGCCACTGGCCATAATTCTGCAGGGGACTTGGGCCGTGTTCATTCTGAACTTTGTGGCATCTATCTGGCTCAGAAAAACGTTGCTGCTAACGGATCCGATGACGTATCTCGTATTTCCTGCCGTCTTTTTGGTGATGCTATTTGCCAGCGCCTTTTTACTCTGGATGGCAGGACGGGTGCATAAATTGACCTTCAAATTTGTGCAGGCACCCCTTGGATTCCTTCGGGATAGAAAGTACTACAAAAGGATGAAACTGGGATTGAGGGTGACCGGAATCCAAGTGGGAGAGTTTGATCTGATTGATTCCTATTTCTTGGTGTCATTCTACATGTCAGCGCTAGATCAAATTGTTGGACTTTTGATGTCCGTGGATATATAAATGCATAATTTACACACGGTTATTATGTATAAGTCACAACTAGCATAAATCGTCAACTAATGTTAAAAGCATCCTAACATCAAAATCCATAATCTGTATTGAATAAATAAGAACTAAGCATGTCCAAATCATGCAAAAATGCACATTTTGACGCAAATGTAAAATAGTAATGTCCAGGCTGTTATTTTTTTTACAATACATAGTACTGAAGTTGTTTGATTCAAGTGGGCTTCCTCATGACATAATATGCCATATTATTTTGTTGCAGGTCATAACTTAAGGCCAGTCCAATTAAAAACCAATATCCTCGCAAAAATGCAAGTACACTAATAAGAATTTCATAAGTTAACATTTAATCGCAGAATTCCAGTGTTGCAAAACTAAATATTGAGCTGCGTTGGAAATAACTATTGCTCAACGAAACCTGCCAAATAATGGCTTTAAATCGTTATAAAACATTATTACGTTATTATACGATATAAAATTCCTCGCTTTAAACGCGTAATGTACTCCAGTTAATGTACAAGTGCACTTGACCTCATCCTGGATCAATGATTGCATAAATAGTCATATTAATTACAGGAAATCTCCTCTTGTAACTTCTTAGCAATAGGCCTGTTTTGAGGTGAGCACAAAACATGCAGTAATATACTTATTATGCAGTTTGGCAAACCACATTGAATTACATAGCTCCTTTGTAAAGCTTGTATCATCTACATGATATTGATTCCTTGATACGAGATGATGAACTTTTTTGCATAAATTCTACAAAAAAAGTTAATCGTATCACAGTCTATTCCTTGAGGTGAATTACCTTTTCTAATCATTATCAGCCGAAAATGACTGTTACATGTTTCATACTTACAACCACAATGTTCAGTTTTATTACTTTTTTGTTATCCTCTTTTTAGAAATAATATTCCATCTTTACAATTAGTCGGCATAAGTTGTGCAATTGTTAATTTACTGGAACAATCATATCATTAGCGAAATTATTATAATTTGCCCATGGATATATATCATGTTAATGACTATCATGTTAATGATGGACAATACCAAAATTTCTAAACTACACGGATATAAAATGAAGCGTTAAATAGACCGCAACGTGAGTAGATTTGCTCATTACTAATTTGCCCTGGAATAGGCAGACACGATTTGCTCTTACTTCTTCAAATCTTTCCGAAATCATGGCGTATTTGTATCCGGACACTAGGTCAATGATACAAATATTAGCATCCCGAGTCATTCAGGTCGGAGAACTTCCAAAACATGTCGCCATCATAATGGACGGGTAATGTCCATTTTGTTACTAAAATTAATCAAATATGTTAATTCAACCCATTTATCAGGAATCGGAGATACGCTAGATCTCATGGGCTCCTGAGAAAACTCGGTCACAGAGCTGGGTAGGTATTTATTTCTGATGTAACACAAGCTTTATTTAAAAATTTTTTTAAATCTTCAAATTAAATTTTTATTTTGAATAGGCTTGAAAAAGCTAAAGAAGTCTCAAGGTGGGGATATGAGCTCCAAATCCCTGAAATTACTTTTTATACATTTTCCATCGAAAACTACAATCGTTCCCAAGACCAAGTAGACGAACTAATTGATTTGATGGATGAGCATTGCGCTCAAATGATAACCGGTTTGTAAGTATATTCAAAAACTACTAATGTGGCTTTAGCCGACAAAATTTTAATACATTGAAAACAAAAATAAACCAGAAAATCTGCAAAAAAGTTTGATTGTTGCGTTCAAGTGATTGGGAATTGGGACTTAATTCCGGCCAAGATCAAACCGGATTTTGCTCGACTTATGTTGGAAACAAGACATTGTAAAACATTTAAGATAAACTTGGCCATAGCTTACACTGGTGAGAAATGCATCCACTTGATTTTGCAAAAATATCCTAAAATTCTAATTAGTGCTTTTTTTTACAGGACGAAATGGTATTGAGCGGAGCATGCAAAGTATTCAGGACGGAATAAAAGCTGGGCAACTGCTTCCCCAAGATATTTGTGAATATTTGATTGATGAAGCCCAAAACTTGCTCCCAATGAGACCAGTGGACATTATGCTGAGAACTGGGGGCGATTCCAGGATTTCTGATTTCATGCTTATGGAGTCCACTGATGCTTATATGCACTTCATTCGCACGGCGTGGCCAGATTTGTCATTTTTTGAAGTGGCAGATGCCCTTGTTAAATATCAGTTATATCGACGGCAGGTTAAACAACCGGTGAGTTCATTTGCATTTTCTTTAGGATTTGCAGTGTTTGGAAATTAGAAATGAAATTTTGTTTCAGCCCCCATCGAAGGATACCATCTCACCTGAGCAGAAACAAAGGGTGGACGCATTTTTGATTAGCAGTCGCGAGAAAAGGTGGAAAACTCTGGAAAGGTTTGCAGTCAAGTCTAATCGACCTGCAACTGGGGTCACTGAATATGAGGACACCTTGTTTCAAAAAACTTTTAAGCAACTTTTAGCATTTAAATAGACTGTTACAGATTTATTGCAATAGCAGCATTTGCATAATAAAATATGTTTAGCAACGTATACCAAATTATGAGCATGCTTCTGACGGGCCACGACGAATGGGTCTTTTACTTTATCGTTGCAATTGCGTACGAATTACTTGAGTTTTGAAATATCCATCAAATTACTTCACTCACATTGACAGCTGCATTGCATCCTACATAATACTAAACTTTATTAACCTTGCCCTTCCATCAGCTTGCTGGACCTCCTGTCCATTCACTATCTGTGATTACTTAGAAATGATGAATCCGTTCATTGTTTAATTATGCAACATTGCCATAACAAGTGACTTATTGAACTTAAGCTGTGAATGAAATTATTTTATTCAATTGTCCGTCTAATCCATTCACTTTACTAACACAAATTATACTGATAACGCATAGATCTATCTACCCACCCACCCACCCAATTAATCATCCATTTCTCGTCACTCTTCTTCCCCAGCCGCACCCTGTCCGATTTTACTCCCGTCCAGTTTCGCAAAATGTTCAAAGTTTTAGCATTCCTGGCGCTTGTCGTCTCCTCTGCAACGGCTCACGCCATCAATTCTGGCTCCATTGTAAAAGGCACTTCCGGTGCCCTGGGAATTGTCTCACCCGTCAAAAGATGTGGTGGAGTCGGAACCCCTTTAAACCTCAGAATAAGCGATTGTGAAGGCTATTGCCGACTTCGTCCTGGAGTGGTTTACAATTGTGAAAAGGATTTCATGCCAAGTAAGTCAATTGTACAAAACGATGTCCAACAGTTTTCATTTTATAACGCAGATAAATTATGCATCTTTACTTTCGTCCAGGCTCTTCATCTCCTTCCCTAACTCTCAGGATTGATATTTGCACGAAAACTGGATTCTGTGTAATCATTCTGGAAACGGTTTTGGAGAATTCTTCCGTTCAACCTGGACATATTTATACGGCCAGTATGTACTATTTTATCTATTTAATATAATACTAATATTATCTAACTATTTTATTTACACGACCAGAGTACTCCATCGTCCCGAATGATATCCTGTCAGGCCAAACGGTGGAATTTATAGCACAGATAATTCATACGGACAGTCAACTTGTGGAGATTTGCATGCTTGCCGACATCGATATAGTATAGATCCAAATCGGGCAGTAAAGCATTAAATTGTATTTATTGGTCCTCCATTAATAAAAAATTCTGTTTTGGGAACAATTTTAAGAACCACTTCTTGCTTGTAACTAATCCCATTATCTTAGAGTGCATTAATTATTTTATCGTATTTTCTCTAAAATTAATTACTGAAGGCTGCATAGTTAATACATTACGACATGATTCATTTATGTATATTGCGCCAAGTAATGTAAACGGTGGATACAACAATTCAGGTCTAAGTTGTCTTCCGGATTTCCATTCTTTGACCCAGACTAAGTCGAAACACCCTTCGACTCCTGCTTTCTTCGTCCATTTGTGAACCGAGAAGCCAGGAAATACAAGACCACATTGAGGAAAATCACACACTGCAAAAACATGTAAATTATGCACATTACGAATTCCATCAAATTCCCTGAATCTTACCAAAGCTGCAACATGCATCCCCAAATCGTGTCCTGCAAACGTCCACCGCTGATTAAATTCTGACATGTCCGGATTCCTTACGGCATCATACAGCACAGTTTCCTTTCTTGATGGGAGGTATTTATTCCCCAAATTGTAGTATTTTGTGAGGTAGCAGTAACAATGACGGGCATAGTTTCCATCCCGAGATGACAGAGAGAAGGTGAGTCCAGTAGTGTCCAAATCCATTGTGACGTGACAACAATTCTCGTTAAAGAACCAAACGCCAAACAACCCGGAAATGGCAGCGATTAGAAGAAAGATTCCAAGAAGAAGGTGGCCAACTTTATTCTGATTTTTACATAATTTCATACTAGATCCTTTTCCGATTTAATTTAAGATATTAAGAAATAAAGCTCACCGTTTTATTCCAATCCACGGTTGCATTTTTCACAACCGTCAATCCCACAAGAAACATCATTGAAGTAACGAAGCAAATGATAATGGCTGCTAGGACGAATTGATTGAGAGGTTCCCGTTTCCAGCCGTTTCCATACCCTCGCAAAGTGTCGCCATTATTTTGGTTGATTCTATCTCCCAAGAATTCATGCTCATATCCGGGTAGCCAAAGTCCAAGTGAAATGGCTCCAAGGATCTTGGTATTAAAAGAATTGCATTAAAAAGCGTAAACTAACCAAATACCTTATTACTCGCTAATTCTTACGATATTGACGACTCTCAAGAGACCAGGAATGCTGTACAAATAGCGGAGAGATAATTGGAATTGTAAACAACTTGATTTAATTGAGTTTACTCGGGCTAAACCTAATTCACTAACTTTGCCAGTCATGGTAATATTCAGACTTGAACCGTGACCAACCAGTCACTGTCAAGAAGGTGTGAGGTAGCCGTGCACAAAATTTGTAGGTGTCATTGTACTGGAAGCGGAAGTTGATTTACATGGAATTTATAGGAAATAGACAATCAGTTGAGTCATAGAGAGAAAGTGGTCATGCTCAGCGGAAATGAAGTTGATCATCGATAGTTTGTCAACTTGTTTGTAACCGAACGTGATGGCATTGCCCTTTAGTTGATTTGCACCTGGAATTTGGGATTGCGTGATTTAAAACACATTTGTATTTTGCTGAGCTGGGTTTCCGAAACACGCACTTGTGCCTGAATAATGTATAGCTATATTGTTATATGACTGCGAGGGTGAAAGTAGAAAGTAAGCTCGCTTTCTTTGAATTGCTATTAGGACAAGTTCATGGGACTTGAGCATAGCAGATATTGCTTGTTGTTATCTTTATACTTTCTGTAAATTCATTTGGCCACAAATTTAACGAGAATGTCGATAACCCTCTTGGTTGGATGTACATATGTACAGGTTGAATGAATATCGCAGAGTCCACCATGCAAAATTGCCATACAATCATTTCAAACACCAATTACAACAAAATGTAATCCGAATTGAACTATCCCCAAATTTTAATTCTTCTTCAACATTGCCTTTTTCATACAGTCTTAAAATGACAGAAAATATAAACGTTTATCTCAATGTCAATCATAATTACTTTTTTATTAGTTCAAGCAATTAATGCAAAGTAATCCAGACAAAAAACGATAAGTGGTGGTTAGTTTATTTCGCTTTAAGCCGGTCGACATGGTCGTAAAACTTACGGGTTTAGATTTCCACGCAAAAATATTCCAAAGCCTTTGGCCCGTTCCTATCAGTTGGGATGTTGCAAACCAAAGATCATACTTCATTTCCAATTTAAATCCCTTGCCCTATTATACCTCGTCCTAGCTTTATCGGTGACTGGAATTTTTGAAACGACTCTTGCCATTCTTTTCACGATTTATTCTGAATCCTCCACCTCATTTCTGGACGAGATTCGAGATGAATCCAAAGTTACATTCATATAATTGTAGCCTCAATATTTCACGTGGGTGGATCAACTGCATGTTTAACGATCGGTTCCCGTTTTGCTAAAACATACAATGCCATGCTCCAATTGGAACAAAAAATTTCACACGCTCTTGCAAGTAGCAAATCAAGTCGAGGTAATTACAATATTTTCAATTTCTTCCAGATTTAATTACAAAGTTATTTCATCTCCATTTTACAGGTTATCAAAGTTTCGGCTACATCGGGACATACAGACATTCGCCTACTTCATGCCCAACTGATACCCTAAACCAATTTCTGGTCATCTTGGACATTTCCGCGGCTCTATTTTCCATCTGTTTCGCCGCATTTGTACTCTCCTTCAAAACTAGTAGTTACATTGTGACCACCCTTCTAAAATTTATAGATTCCTTTGGCCCTTTTCTCAGACCCTTGTCCTTGTTTGTGCAGTTTCTCTACATCTTCTCAGTTTTTGCCAGATCCTCCGACGGAGCCAGAGTACTAACTGGTGTCATTGTCTTGGTTGTTTTGGCCCTAAAAATAGGTCGAGGATGGATCACAGCTTTTCAAGAGTTGCCCTCTCCCTTTTTAACCAATTTCGTCTCGTATATATCCAGCTAAGAGAAGCAATATCCGTCGCCACATTTGCATTCATGTCGGTCGGTTTTATATTCAGTGTTTGTGGGAACTATGCCACGATTAGGATGCAGGGTCAGATTCCGATGCCTTATTATTTATTTTTTCCATTTCTTGTGGTCGCCGTGCCGGTTTGCATCGCGAATACGTTGCCACTTGCCATCGGGATTTATGAGGGGTCCAGCGAACTGCTGAGGAGATGGAGGATACAAGCTAAAATTATGAGTGACATTGGGAAACGAAGTCAGAATAAGACGGTCATGAGTCCCAGGATAGCAAATAATTGGAAGATATTGAGTCAGGCCAGGGATACAACTATTTTTGAGAAAATGACACAAGCGATCCGAACACCACAGTTTACTGCGGTGTTCTGGGTTTCAAATTTTTTCGGTTACAGAAAGACACCAAGAAGACTTACTACCGTAATATTGTGGATTACACGTAAACGCGTTAATAGCTTAGGAACCAAGTGTTTACAAGTAAAATATGAAATAAATTTCAAAATGTATGCAAGCATCAGAATGTACATTTCAAAAGTGGTTTAAAATTCATTTCAAGTTGAAATTTTCAACAGCGCCTTACTTAATTACAAATACTTCCTGACAAAATACGAGTATATCACAATTAATACTTGATACATAACTACATAACTAGAATTGATTTCCTAAAATGAGTTTGGTAGAAGACGAGATGAACCACGAATGTTGATGAAAGAGTACTCGATATAAATAGGATTTAACTTTCCCCGAATAGAGGCCCAATTATTGATTTCATTTTTAAAAGCTCGAAGTCCCTTGGCTTCAAACCCTTCCCACATTCTGTAAATGGATGGAAACGAGGTCCCCTCTTGATCCGCGTGAATCTCGAGGTGTAGCTGGGAAAAGGGAAGGACATCAAAGGTGTCAAATATTTCCTTCATCACACCCACCTCTCCCCCTTCAATGTCCATCTTAAGGATGTCGATCCTGCTGTGACCATTCTGTGTAGAACCAAGAAAACCAATTAATGTAATACAACCCCCACATGTAATACAACCCTCCCTAACTGAGCAATCACCAAAATCCTGACTCACCAATTTCATAAGAGCTCCTAGCGTAGCATTGCCTCCCTTTTCTCCAGAAATGTACATCTTATGGAAATGCACTCTTGGATGAGGATGTTGCTGGATTTGCGGTCCCATTCTAGACACGGAGGCATCATACGCCCAAACATGACAAGGGGTTCTGGACAGCAGCTCATTTTCGAAACTTGATTCATAGGACACACCAAACGAGTAAATTATGCAAGGTGGGGGATCACCTTCACCTTCCTGTGAACACAAAATAACAATTTTAACGGTCAAGACAAGGTTGTCACATAACTCAAATTAAGTAACTTACTCCACCCACCTTGACCTCATTTTCAAACAGTTCCATCCCACAAACCCATTTCCCACCATCCCCCAATGAGCCGATCCGTTGTATGGAATAAGGACAGGAGAATGAGGGCAGGAAATAGTCCCAGAAATACATAACAACATGCCGAGGCCAGGGGTTGACCTGTTCCAGGGTCATTGTTCCAAGATAAGCCATCCTTTTCCGGACGTAGTCTTGATAACCGTCCTCTGAAGCTTGGAGTTGCTGGAGGATGAAGGAGGAGTACAACTTTGGGTCGGGAGGATTTATGTTATTTTTTTCTTCTCGGGTGGAATTCGGTAATAAACCTGGTAATGGGGTGGGGCCGGGAGGAGTCCGATGATAAAGGTGGGAGCTCAGTTCCAAATATGTCAGAGTTCCCGAGAGAAGGAAGAGGAGAAGGAGGGGCACCTTCCAGCGGATGGTCACTTCTTTCATGGCGACTAATTTGTAGGATATTTCACCGGGCGACAGAAGAGCAGCGACCGATCAATTGTTTGTATATTTGTGATTTTGTACCAGCTGGAAATAAATTATGTTGTTTTGACAAGCGGAGAAAACAGCAGTAAAAATTGACTTACCTTTAATTCCGACAAAACAGGACAAGTTCTCGTAATTTGAAACTTTTTTTCCTTAATTCAATTAACATGTTATCTCAATCTAGAAGAAAATAAAGTGCTTCGCTTCCCGTTATTGTGTTTTCCTCTTGACCGAAGAATCAGCCGGGAGTTCAAGGAATGACCGATAGAGTCGGCCTGGAAATTAGATATTTACAAACAAATTAATATTTCAAGGGTTATTTTAGTTTGTTAATCAGTACAGTACACAAAAATGAGCCGTACTTGACAGTGGACACAATGTAGACAAGATACCTGTCTCTTACGTTGGTAAGAGACAGGCCCACTTGTGCGCACTAGCGACGCTAACGGCTGGTGCTAAAACCAACGTTTTCACCGAG
>JAAXNX010003170.1:0-11361 GCA_036491905.1 Folsomia manolachei
CCGGAGTTTTGATTTCTTGGTCATGTTTTCGTGTGTAGCGAAAAATTCGGATTCATCCCACAGACCGGAGCATGACTTTGTGAGGTTCCTTAGCCAAAGTTGTGAATAATTTATGTGCGGTAGTATCAAGGAGCAAAAATCCCTGCTGCGTTTCTCGTTTTTGCAGTTTCTCTTGTTTTGATACTTTCCCATTTTCTCCAATCTATTTAATCCAGTGTGTAACTACGAAAAGCAGGGTTAGAAATAAAATACCTTTGATGAGGTGGATAGAATTCAGGTTGTTCAATTATTTCATTACCGCAACAAATGGAAGGAGCCCAATTTCTCCAAAACAAGTATTAATAAAATATGGCTACCGCTTTTCATGTGCTTACTCGTTGAATCAGATACAGATATATGTATGTAGAATTCCGAAGGTTGTAACAAACGCAGTCACATACTTATCTCGAGTATTAGCTATGAACATTCGCATACCTTCGAGCTATTTGTTACAATTCTCACCTCATTTCAGTAAAACAAAGTCAAAGAAAATCAAGGACACTCTGAAGTTCCATTTCTATTGATAGCTCCATGATTTGTCCATATCAATTAGATATCCCCGACTGTGATTGTTATTGAGTGTGGCTGAAACGGAATATTCTAAATTACTTCATGGTCATGTTGATTTTGTAAATTTGCACGGCATGTTCATTGTAAAGTGGCCACTTTAATTGGATTCTGACAGCAAATAAACTTGATTTTAGACANTGTGGCTGAAACGGAATATTCTAAATTACTTCATGGTCATGTTGATTTTGTAAATTTGCACGGCATGTTCATTGTAAAGTGGCCACTTTAATTGGATTCTGACAGCAAATAAACTTGATTTTAGACAAACTTAGGGTACGTAGCAATGATTTGGGATAGATTCTAACCGCTTTGCAATAGTAGCGCAAATTGTGTATTTCGAAATTACTGGGAATTAAACAAGGCACGTGTCACATTGATTTGAAAACTTGGTTAGGTTAGATAGTCACATATTCCTTCTTGCTGCTTAGAAAACAATTCAAGTCAAACAACGTTTTGAGTTTCATGGAATTTCTAATTTCTTGGACAATGACAAGAAAGGACTTCCTTTTGGTATTATAAGATATAACCAAGTACACGTGAGTATAACTCTGGGTGGCCACAATTTCAAGTGCCGAAGGTCAACCAGGAGAAAGTTGTCCACGTGCCTACGTGTTTACATACTTGTACATTTTGTTATTTACTTTTAAGAGTTTCGGATTGGTAAATAGTTTAGGTGGATTAAACTTGATTTATTTCAAAATCTCAGGTAACTGGAATTTTCTTTACTCAAATATAAACTAAGGAGCAGCATGACGTTTCTTGGGTTCTCAATAAATGAAATACAAACAGAGTAGAAATGAAAAACAAGAAAATTAATTTGTGTAGATCAAGGTACATATGGCTCAAATGTCAAAATGACACAACTTGATTTCAGAGAAACCTTTGCTGGGGCTCATTACATACAAATTTTGAAAGACTGAAAACTGAACTCCAGAGCAGTAATAACATTTCCAAGAAGGGATTAAATAAATCAGTGGTGGTGTTGAAGACCTCCTGGACATGTCGAAATGAGGGATAATAAGATTTTGATGATGACTCCAATGTCACCAAAGGAAAATAATCCCTGACGCATCACCCGGATTGCATGTTGACCTAAAAGACTCCATAAAACCGGGGATTTGGCAGGAGGATGGAGAATTGAATCCGGTTACTACATATATTACCAACTTTCTTTCCTCACCCGTTTCACCACTTGACTTGACTTAAGCTCCTCAGCCAACAGGAGGAAACAATGGAGGACTAGATAGACCGTGGAAATAAGGAGAAAATGAAGCAAGGACGGAACGGATTGAAGATCCTCCTTTCTCCGTCTAGATTCGGTGGAATGGTATATACTGAGGTATTCCCAAGTGGCTGTCTTGTCCTGGGGATGGATGTGGATAGATAAGCACCACAACCAAAGGACATTACTTGAAGAAAGAAGGGTTCACTCAAGATTCACTTGAATCTCTCGTCACATCGGTCTCAACAGTTTGATGGTTGAATAGTTGGTTTCACTCTGGTCCATCTTATTCAGCTCATTTCTTCAAGTTTAACACTTTATCCATATCCAGATCTATCCGTGGACGGCACAATCTGTCATGACAGTTTTTCAGGAAAGGGCTGGAAGTTTAAGTGAAGTCTGACCAACTGGCCATAGCTGGCAAAGGAGAGTTTTTACGTCAAAGTTAATTGTATCCTGACCGGATAGCAGTTTATTTATTGCATTGAAATTGGTTTGGGTGGACAGGAATAATGCGTTTCCACTTTTAGAAAATCTTCCTTCCGTCTCCCATTGTTCGGGACACAATACCAAGACTCTGACCACAAGCAGAGGACACATAAGTCACTCATCCTGTCCGCCGTGGGTTGGTTTGAGATTTGTCAACTGCTTGGAACTGACTTTGACTTCATTTTTCTCCATCCAGTATTCACATTCATTCATGGACTTGGGCGTTATTTTGAGCCACATGGAACAAATTTACTCGATACAGGAAGGAGGTAGTAAAGTTAAGTTGTCCTATTCTAGTCTCCATCGACGATGGGACAATCTATAGCTTATCCATTCCAGTAAGCGTTGCCATTTTAAGGCAGTCTTGTCCATTCCTATTACATAAAGGAATAGACAGCATACAAGGATTTGTCGGGTATAGAATAAGGAACTATATTTGTCCATTTCCTACTGCTGCAGCTGGTGGATTTTATCGTGGATATTATGCCATGTTATGAGATCGAGGGACATGAGATAAGACTCTGATGGAGATGACAATAGCATTCACGTTCCCAGTGAGTAGAGTGGCTATCCGGGATGAGAAGAGGGAGAGGGAGAAAGTCTACATATACTTATAATACTCTGACTACTTTCACTCTACCAAAATCCATACAATTGCCAATTGCTGGGATAACCGACAAACGGAGGATTCAATGGAGAAGAGGAACCAAAAAAAAGTGTTTTCTCTTCCTTCCCTTAGTTCTTTTTCCTTATATTCCTTCTCGTTTTGTGCCCGCATCTCCGCATTTCCTTTATTTTGTTACAAATCTGCTTCAATTCTAGATCGAATCATCCACAAAATTATGTGTGGTTGGCTGGTGCAATCGGAAATCTGAATCCTATTTTTATCCAAGAAGCAGCTTAGCCACCAATCACAGCTGATTACCTACTTTCTCTCTGCTTTCTCCTTGATTTGCACATAATCTTCGAGATATCCAACTCGTACCACCCACCTTCCACTCCTGCTGAGTGGCTCAAATTACTCGTTACGAAATCTCTTGTCCTCGATTGACCTTATATAATCGTATCATTCCAATTCTCCGTATACTTCCATCATCCACTGGATTAGATATATTTTTGACATTTCAAATTGAAAGCAAGTTTATAACGACTCGGTTGAAATCTATTTATGTGGATAAGAGTAAAGTCAATAAAACTGCATGACGTAAAGACTGGAGGACTATTGATAATGGTTAGGTATAGATTTCTAAGTTCCAACAATAAACCGCAGATGTTGCAAAGTACTCTGGGACTATCACCTCCTCAGACCAAATCAAATTGATCCCGTTAATACAAAGTATCTCTGAGGATGGACTTGACACTAATTGAACTTCAATATTTCAAAATCCTCAACCACCAACGGACGCCCATTCCATTGTGTTCAATGCCCTCACTTTCTCCACTTACTTTTACTTTCACCATCTGACTGAGTGATTGACACTCATTGACTTTGACCTGGGTGTTGGACTGAACCCGTCTACACCACAAAGTTTAATGGTTCGTCTGCTGTATCTACAAATTTTATTGTTTGCTGTACACAGGTTTGTATTAGAGTTCTGGGAAGTTGTATAATTGGGTAGGGACCAAATTTTTGTGGGCAGTTGTTTCATTTGGATGGATGAGTTCCGTGAGATTTGTTAATGGTTCACTGGCTAGTCGGGGAATCAGTTCAGTGACCGTAATGCGATGAGACTCGTGAGATTTATCTTTAAAGCACTGGAAAATGACGAGACAGGTTCGAACTCAGAATAATAAACATTCCATTACTTTCCCTCACCTCAGTCTAGAATTTGGCGAAGTTACGCAGCCACCCCCTCGTGCCATTCATTGATTTCATGATTTTGGTTTGCTTAGTATTGTAGTTTTCATTGGGTATAAAAATCAGGAAACTTTCCCTCACTTTCTCCAGAGTTGTATTAATAACTCAGGAAGAAAGTAGTTGTGTGGATCAGGAGAAAACAATGCTCTCGCTAAGAATCAATCATAAATGAATTCTATTGAGCACTTTCTCCCACTCTCGCTTTCTCTCAGGGGTAAAAGTTTACAGGATTTTCCTTCTTGAAGGGAACAAATCACAAAAAAAACTTTGGGAGGAATCATTTATTTTTTATTTTCTCCACAAACCACATCAAAACCACCCACAACATAAACCAACCTAACACAATAAAAAAGGGCTGTCCGAGAAAGTACAAATATTTTTCCAGTTGTGGAAACTTGTATCATATCATAAAATGTGGTTGACTGAGCTGAACTGTTGAGGCGTGTCGGATTAGGACCAACATTCTTCACATTCCATCTGTTTTACAAAAAAGTTTAAAGAGCTCAATTTAACACGGTTTCTTTTCCGTTGGCAAGTTTTTCTTTCTGTTTTTTATTACAAGGAGTCCCCAGTTGGGGTCAGTTTTCACTGGTTGGCTGGTTATGGTTATGGTCCATTAAGTCTGGATTTTCTCTACATTTATGGAATGCATGTGATATGTTAAATGACACCCGAGGAAACTCGTACTAATGCAATACTTGCGTCTAATGTGCAATATGGTGTCATGTATCAGACTTGCAGGATGCCATTCACTAAACTATACTTGTTTTCTTGACTCAAACACAATGGCCTGCTATAACGCAACAGATGAAACAAAGCGGAGGTTTGGAGGGTGTGTAGAATTAAAGTACACACCGAAACTGTTTCATTTTATTGTGACCATTATTGTGACACAATTAGGGACAACTGCTGCGTCCCACTCCTTCAGAGGAATAGCCTGCCTCAATTTCTGTAAACTTGAACCAAACAAATTGTAAGTGTCGGATTCAAACACGTAATTAATTGAAGAAAGGGAGAAAATTCCTGCCATATGCGCCACTCAAAATAGCATAAAATAGAAAACAGGAAATAAAATCTGTGGTGTTTTGTTCTGTTCCATTTCCTCATCCATTCCTCATTGTCCCAAGATATGGCACACGTCAGTAATAAGCTTTATATCAAGTCGGACCAGGAAGGAGAGAATGATTGAGTACTAAGTGGAATAAAATGGTGTTCAATTTTTCTTGCTGTAAAGTCAGACAACAATGTCATTTCTCTTGCTTACTTCACCCGTAAAACTTATTTCTTTCCTTGGTTCGTTGGTTAGACATGTGTTGGAAGGAATTCTTAAAAATTGTACGGCAACTCGACTGTAACCTCAGTCAACCAACCCAACCACTGCAATCCATGTTGTGGTGAAGGAATTGGGCGCACCATTCAGAGCGCGACGCCACACACGAACCAATGTCCTGTCACATATTGGATACGAACGAATTGGCCAAAAATATTTAGGAATCTCCGCATCCGTCTCGGTTAGGTGGACATGCCATCCAGCCGCGTGATTGTAGCGGTTATGCATTAAAATGTTTTATCGGAATAAATCCAGTGTACATGATTATATTAAAGCAGGAATTAGTTACCGATAAATATATGCAAGCATCCGAACTTCCGCTGACGAATACGTAAGTTAAAACATTAAAGAATATTGCACCGTCCACCAGTTTGAATTCCTGTCTAGATGGATTTGAGGACAAGTGAGTTGTTTGTTGATGTCAAGTAAATGTTGGATTGGTCTTTTATTGTAAATGGTCAGATTTATTCCCAAAAGAAAGAGCACCAGTGCATGGCATCATTGAATAATAACGATCGAGAAGTTAGAAGTGTTTGCCAAATTCTCCACTATTGAGAAAGTCTTTTTCCATCAACTTTAACTTTTAGTCACTTAATTCAAACTAACTCCAACTTAAATTCCTGCCATGCCACATATGCACAGAATGTTTGTTGGTTGAATGTCCATTGCAATTCCTTGAAATTGAATGGAAAAACCACTTCAAAAAGTTATGTGTAGCATAATGGCTTCAAGTTGGAGTTACTGCAGACCCTGGACCAACCAGGGTCCAATTTAATAAAGCCATCCAATTTCCAATAAATCTCCAAAAATTGAGGATGGAGCTATTATGTCTAACGCTCGGTTCTTCTTTCCTCTCTGATTTCCAATACACTTTTTTAAACACCTGAAAAATGTGGGGTGATCGAGTGCCCTTATTTCTTCTCAGATTTAGTTCAAGAGTTGGAGATCGTTTACTCAGAAATGGCTGATTTAGATTTCATTTTATTTTATGGCTTTGTTTGGAATAAAATATGTTTTTTTTACCCCCGGAAGCACCCATTACACCACAACCAACAACACCCATTCATCTTGTCCTGTAAGAGGAGAGGAGGACATGAAATGTCGGAATAAATAAATGGCCAATTTTGAAGTGTTCCTACTTGGATGATGGAAAACTAAACTAAATTCAAGAAACCATAGACAATCATGCCATCCATCCTTTTTCCTTGTCTAAATTGTGCTACCCACTGATCGGATATTTAGCAGAGTTTGAATTTTATTTTATTTTCCGGATCTCGTGAGCTTATTCATCCTGAGTGAGTTCTTCTTTTTATAGGTAATTCGAGCGTGATGATGTTCTTTATGGGGGTGAGTTGGTGAGGACGCATTTGTGCCAATAAATCTTTCTCCTGTAACATCTCCAAATCTCGATCCACTCTATTCCATCTTACCCACTTGACCCCATATGCATGAAATGTTTTGCGGATATCCACATCCACCCATTCCCAAGTACGCTTCTGTTCACGATCCTGTTCTTTTTTCAAGTGGTTGGTGATCCTTTCTCAGTTACTGAGGGACTTTCCTGGTAGTTCACATTTAAAGTACGGATTTAATGTGGATCTCAAAAAAGTTTAAACTTAAAACCGAGCTCTTTTACTTGAATACCGACCTCTAAGAGTTCACCTCTTTAAAAACCTACTAAAAGTAGTTTACTCAGAGGAAAAGAAATTTGAGAAAGGAATAGTTCTGTGATGTAAAGAGCCATCTAATCTGCAGTATTCTGATATTTTGTATAGATTTTCTTCCTCTTGCAATTCCCGTAAAGGAGAGTCTTATTAAAGAATCCAGATTGTGTAGTGTTCAGCCATTCAATGATTTGTCTGATGTTAAAGAAATTCTTTTTCCCTCTGACTCCTGCTGTGCTATTCAGGGTGTCCTTGCTTTTCTGCTTTTGGTTCATGTCAACACATGGAAAATGAGAAATCCGCAACATTTTTTGCATTTGGTTTGGTTCGTCTGATTTAAGACGTGGTAGAGGATAAATTCTCGTGTCGACTCCAATTTCGTCGTAAATATTTGGAGATGCGTACGAGTGCTGTCTTTGAGCAACTTGTGGGTATACACATATAGGAAACTGGCATTTCGCTATGGTCCCTGTCCAAAAAAATGTCATCATCTTCGTTTTTATTTTCCTTTTCATTCGGATAAGCAAACTCTTCCATCCCATCACATTTTGGGTTATTTCATCTTTTGAGTGAAGTAATTGAACTCTTGGATTATTGAGAGTGAGTTTATCAAAGCAACATACATTTCTAAAGGTTAATCCAAATAATTACAAAATGCACATTTCAAGATTGGCAAAGGAGTAATTTGAAAATCCCGTGGTTGGTCATAAAAATGTTTATTTTCCTCAAAAGCACATCCTAACATATCTTATCCGACAAACAAATCTTTTGGATCTTGCACTTTGATAAATGATGCTATTTTTGGCGTCATTATTAGTGTTTTCCTAATTGATCTTCTTATTGTGGGAGATTATCGACTCTTACTAATCTTACCTGGCTTCACTTGTCTATCTAATTTATTTACCACTGCACTTTGCCTTAGTTGCTGTTATTTCTGTTTCAGTTGTGGTGAGCACATTACATGGACGTAGGCATTAATTAAAATACCTTGGCCCAAAGCATTAATTAATTTCCAGCAATTTGTTGTCGTATTTAGTTTGGCAACCCTGCCTTGTCGTGGTTAATCCATCCATCTTGCACTTCCGTCCAACATTGCTAAATCCCAACAAGTCAAAGTCAATGCAGCATTTTAATTAGTTCCAAGAGAAATTTAGCGTTGTTTGAGTTAGATTCACATTTCAACATGCCAAAAACCCAATTTCCGATGCAGTCCACCCACTACCTACAAATACCACAAGTTGTATCGATAACTGAATTTTGTAGATCTTTAAAACAAAGTAAATGGTTCAATTACTCGTATTCCTGTTCTCCTCCTGGGAGTACTTGGTTGGCTCGCAAATTACAAAAGCTACCTATAGAACACCTTGTTTTATGTGATTCACGCAATTCACGCAATTCAACTCAAGCTACCAAAAAATCGCAACAATTTATTTTTGCTGATAATGATGTTTTAATGTTTTTTAAATGTAAAGAGAAAGCAACGGAGAAATTTCTGAAACTTTGTTGTTCCACTACTGTAGTTTAATATCTTCTATAAACATATTATTTAGTATAACATACGCAAGTTGCTCTTTGGCCAGGAAATGGCCTTGTTTCAAACCCACATAAATAATGTGCTTTCACCAGAGACGCTTTCTCCATTGTACTCTGCCATATGTGGATAGTAGCATCTTCTTATTGTTTGCGTAGATGCTTATATTAACCACCACAATGTCATTTGGGTTCATTAAGTACCTTTAAGTGCTTACAAAGTGACAACCCACAACACCCCATAAATTCCGGGTTCCTTCCGGAGAAAACTGTCTTTCTCCCTGGCTCAACAAAACACAATAAAACTCAAGTTTATTTTATGACAGCAGTTTTTTTGCCGTCATAACTTTTTTTTGAAAACTTTGTAATTTATTTATTCCCCGTGCACCATCTCGTAAAAAAGTGTGTCCTTTCTCCCAGCTATTTTTATTCCAACTTTATTCTATGTTTAAAATAACATAAAAGATTGCCGTAAGAAATGAATTATTTTCAAATATACTACATAAATAAATCTGTTATGTGTACAACAAAAGCCCTTAGTTTATGTCCCATTGTTGCAATTTGTCCCTCGATCATTTCCTTTGAATTGGGAAAGTTTTGTCTGGTTTTGGACTCTGGGGAGGAAATTTGTGTTGACTTTATGAGAATCTGGTTCCCCATTTGTGTCTTTTTGGCACAATTTACACGTTCCGATGTCGAATGTTATCTCTGGCCCACCTTGCCTATGAATTGTACGCGATCTCATTTCGTTTTCCCTTATCAACTTTATTTCCCAAGTAAAAAAGTCTTGTGTTCCGAGTGGGAAGTGAAATGCACAAACAAATTGGGAAAGGAAATTCCAGTTTAACTTAACAGAGAGAGAGAGAGAGCAAGGAATATAAATTGAATGACTTTGTTTATTTACGAGCTTGTGTCCCCATATTCTGTGTGGAGACCAGAGCAAAAATGCCCTGTCAGAGAGAAAGTCAAAGTTGGATTGTTAAAAGTTGTTGGGAGAGCATAAAACTTGATAGGAATACGGAAATTGAGTCCAACCAACCAAAATAAGTAAATGAGGGATGGATAGTCACACACTCAGTAACAGGAATAACTGTCGGCTATTCTGGGATATGTAACAAAATTGAGACGGGGTGAAGTTAATTTAAGAGACTAACCTCATCACGGAACAAGGGACCAGACTGGAGTTTATGAAACAATTTGTTACTCACACAATTTGCCAAATTCTTGCATTATGAAGTGGAAGCTAGGCCTGAGAATAGATAAGTGAATTCATCATTTACGGTCTTGTACGAGGTATTTATGTACCTCGTTCTGGGAAGAAGCCCATAAGTGCCCAACTGAGTTTAATCCTGTTTTATGAAGTTGAAGTTGTTGGTGATTCCAAGTTATAGGTCCCAAATTTCAGAATTTCAGACACATTCCTAGCAAATAGGGAGTTGGAAGAAAGTTTTGTAATCATTTCGTGCTTTGATTCTTCCTTTGCTAGTGGTGAATGACCACGCCATTTTGAAGGCAACCTGTCGAGAGTGTATGCCTTGTCAGTCAATAAGCCAATATTATGTTTACGAGCTTTTCAAGTCTGAGAGTACTGAATGTCAAACATTAGCGTGTACATGACCAAATTGTTTTTGAAACTGTTCAAGAACTAAACTTTAACAGTTGCTAAATTTTTCGGTTATGATGTAGGTAGCACATACTTTGGGTTAATTAATTGGTTTGGAATATATAGTCGTTCACAGATTGTTTTATGAAACAAGTCAGTGCCCATGTTTTTGGGCACATGTTTTCTTCAGAGTTGTTGTTATCCACAATTTTAGTATGGTAAAGGTTGCATGTGTCAAGGTTCCCAGTGTACAAACCCTATAAGAGCACGCTTAATTGGTTTCAGTCATTCACCCCTGATTCCGCCAATTCTCGAGAAATTCATAAATTTAGTATTTCATCAAAGTCCAATTAATACCTTATTAACACTTTTAAGCTTATTAAAGAATTTGGGAATAGACTTATTTTACACGGGAAGCATAAATAAATTACCCGCAGTTTGGTGCATGCATGGGACATGGAGATAACGCAACTTATTGAATCCAATTTAAGCCCTTTCTGCTTGGGTTGATGGAACACGAACCAAATTTAAATTCCCATCCATCTCTCCATTATAATCAGATTAGTTTCTGAAGGAATAAGGAAGTTGTAACAAGTCAGACCTAATTTACCCATCTACTAGTAAACGGAGTTCCAGTGGAAAGGGATCGATTCATGCCATGCCATGGTTCAATAAATCTTTCAAATTTCTCCAGATGGTTCGACATGATATCACATCGACGCCTTTTGGCCCATCACCTCTGGAATCAGAGACCAAACCACTTCCTCCTCAGCCACCACTTCATCTTTAAAGTATTTACGAGGAATTGCAGTTTAATTCTGGAAATGAGACAGGCACATCCTTTACTTGTTACTTGATATCTGCATTTTCCATGATTTGCAATTCACAGAAATTGAAAATGTGCCCAGAATTTAATTTACTTGATCCTCCGTCCATCGAAATTTCGAGTGATTTTCCAAGAGTATGCATTTCATAGGCCACAATTCGCTAGTTGGTGTCACTAGCCAAGACAAACTATAGGAGGAAGACGTAGCACAAATTAGGATGGGCTCAGAT
>JAAXNX010003171.1:0-11358 GCA_036491905.1 Folsomia manolachei
ACATAAAAAACACTTTCCAGGAATTTAAGACAAAATATTTTATTTCCGTTTATTCCAATGGTCCACATTATACATGTAAATGTCTAATTGTAAGGTAGTCTCTTCTGCCTATTAACTTAGGTTGTTACGCCGTAAGAGTTCCATGCTTCCGAATTCTTGATTTCCACATAGCTTGGGTAATTAAAGCGATAGAATCCTGTGACTGGTTTGTGGTCACTTAGTCTGGAGTAGGGATGTTGTTGATACTCTTCCACTTTGAGGGAGCCTTGGCCTTTGTACAAAATTCGGTCTGGTCCACCCGGAAGGAGGGCGTCTTTCGGAGAATGTCGTCGCCCAGAGTAGTGAGAGCCGTAGTCAACACTGTCATCGGATTTGTTGAGGTCTTCAGCTTCGATGAATCCTTCGAAATTTTCGCCACGTTCCGCTCTCCCATTTAGGATTCCAAGCATGAAAACGCGACTAATCAGGAATAGGGGTTTAGGAAATGCTCACAATTGCGAATATTTTTTTGGCAACTTACTCATGGTCATAAATGTGGCGTCCACTCGGGAATTTAAGAATGTCCCAGATCACATAATACTCTTGATTCCTTTGTTCCAATGTTTCACTTTGGGAGGATAAGTGACAATTTGCAAAACAGAAGGAAAATCCTCCCAGCTCGAAACGAGCTGCGATGGCACCCTTGGGACCCTATTTTATGGATTTTGTGGATTAAGGGATTTTATAACAAGGAACTCAGTGTATGTAAGTTTGTTGGCATTTGTTACATGTTCACTCCTTGAGTAAAGACCACAGGACTTTGTTTCCAAATTTTCCACAACTGGAGTTAAATTTTGTTGGATGTAAATGAAGAGGACAATTCCATCCAATTTGGTTGTGGTGAGTTTTACATATCCAGGCAAGGTGTTTTCCAGGCATTCTCTGAAAATAGGTTGTAAATTTGTTAAGCATTGTTTCTCAATTGAGACTAATTTGTCTTACTCCCATTCCTGCTCTTTTTCATGCTTTTTCTCACTCCCACGGCTGTAATAAGAGCGAGAATTTTGTTCTGATGTTTCCAACTCTTGTAGTCCTATGGCGTAAATGTCAGGGGCTGGAGATCTTTTTAATAGTTCCCTTAAATCCCCTCGGGGGACTTTTCCGTCTATGTTCCAAGTTAGGACGAAAACACTGAATCCCATTTCTGCGTGATGAGGTTTGCTATGTAACACAACTTGCGACAGAATGAGACAAATTTTGCAAGGACTCTGAGAGAGGAGTGTGTCCTATGAGGTGATTGTTGGAAGGATGATCATATCACGACTAATAAATTAATAACATTTTAGTTTAACTACATACTCTCTGGCATCTACGCAATTGTTGGACATCAAGGGCATGGAAAGACGAGAATTTAGTTAGTAGTAAGTCAAGTACGTTAAGTATTTTGCTATCCTGTGTTAATGAGAAGGAATACAATGAACAATGATGTACATTAACGATACATGTTATTGAAATTAAATATTAAGTCATGCCCACAAATAGAATGGAAATGAAAGGTTGGATGAAATAGGTGAGCAAGAACGTGTCGTGCGTGTGCATGCATTTTAGTGATATATGAAATGAATTCATTATGGTTGGTTTTTGCACGTGAGCTTATTTGTCCAATTTCATAGGATTCTATTGCTTTGCGGCACTAAAGTTAATGTAATGTGCAAAAAAGTATATTCTCTTATAGTTATGGGTATGAATGAATTTGATGGACATAGCCATAACTATTAGAATAACACTTTGTAAAGTACAAGCGTGTTCCACGAATTTGGCAATTGGCAAATGTGTTTTGTTTTGATTAAAAATCGCCATGCATGAAAGCTTTGATGCTTCAGATCACTTAAATGAAATTGAAGAGTGTTGACGGAAGTGTTGGATAATACATTTATTGCTGGCCAAATAAAAAGATAGAATATAAATTTACAATTTTGTCTATTTGCATAAAATTAGGTGGCTTTCAACTGTTACTTGACTTTTGTTCATGTTTCCATTTTACTTAGAAAGCAGCCACATTGAAATTCTCCGACTCACTCGTCAATCCTCGTGGATCATTTCGAATATCGGGCGTATTAAAATCTACCTGAACTCTCCAAGACCCTGGAGCTGCATCAATTTCAAACATATCCTGCAAATCGGTTTGTTCAACTCCTCCAAGGAACCAGCGAACCTCCAGCCGTTCATCTTCAACTTCATTCCCAGGTGCTCTTAGTTGACCCAATTTCAGAGTTTCAAGAATAACTGGCCTGCTCCCATCAGGATTTGGAACCACTCCCACAGCCACGGAGTCGATGAGGGAAATTCGCTCCAGGAATTGGTACCACATGCCTTCCCTGCACACCGGACAAAATTCTGAATGCGTCATATTTCGCATAAGACATCCAGCATTCGTAGGACGGAACGTCTTCTGTCTGAAAAAACCCGATGTCAAAATAATTATGAATCAATCAGGATTAGTTCAGTTTTGATAACCACAAACATTTCGATACATATAAGCTCCATGGCTTAGTTTAATCCTTGATTTAATTGAACCACCTACCTAAACACATCCCAAGTTGGATAAGCTGAAACCCAATCTTTATCAGTGTGATAATCCGTTTCAGATCCATACTCATGCAGAGTAATGGAACAAATCATCCTTGGAATGTCGGGATTAGTTGAAGCTGTTTTAGATCTGACAGAAAATGTGTGCTGACCCGGCGTGAAACCTTGAGTTCCAACCCAGTCGAAAAATTCTCGATCGTCAAAACCGCGAGATGCCCAAGGTAGCACCTCTCCGTCTAAGAGAAATTCGAGAGAATCTTCCTCCCCCGCGGCTTCAAGATAGGATAAGATAGTCGGGATTAAGAAAATTTCAAAAAAAAGTAAAAAAAAATATAGATACCTGATACGGAGACAAGAAGATACCAACGAGAGTAGGCACCATCCGAGGTGAAGCTAAAACTTTGGATGCCATTACTTAGGTCTGCCCATGGATATTGAAGGAGGCGATACATTGCCCTTTCCTCCACTGCAGAGGTCCCTTGAGATAACCAATGTGTCCATCCAACACCGGCCAGGGTACGGGCGGCGTTAACTCCTGAATAGACCTGTTAGACCAGTCTTAATTATTGTACTGAACAGGAATTCCTAAGCTGCGGGGGCGGCTAAATGGGTACATATGTACATACCTGCCCATTATCGTACTCTTCTCCAACGTCGACAAAGTTATGACCCATTTCATGTCGGAGGACGACGGTTCCGGTACGATTGGATCGGGTTGAGATGACAAATTCTCCACCCAAGCCGCCGTAGTAGTCGTCATCTAAGTGCATAAAATGAAGAGGTTAGGGAACTGGTAATAGTCCCATAAACTAAAATGGTAGTTTTATCTGACTTCCAATTAGGGATGGGTAATCACAGCCTCCTGTTCCGGTGAGTCGGCAAACCTGATGAATTCGTATAATTTAGCAATTTGAGATTGTCATTGCGAATTTGTCACATTTACCTGTCGTGCATAGGCCGCATTTCCAGTAAAGATCCCTCGCAATTGCCCAGATTCACGGTAGAGTCTGAAGGGCGTGTTTTTTTGCCCGTTATAGCCGATTCCAGAATCAACCTGTACGTAATACACATATCCTCAGTGATGGAAAGCAAGCTCAATGGTTTAATTTCGTTACAAACCGAAGCCACAAAAATGGCCCAAATGTTAAAAACAGGAAGCCAACTCTTAAATGTTACTCCTTCAAACATTTCTTCCGTTAGTCGGGCCATGTCGTCAAAAATTTTCTTGGCGTTCTTCCGCAGTGTATCCATCACCCTGTGGGTCAAAAATAATATCCTTTAGTTACCTTCGAATTAGACCCGATTTCTCATACATAACCATATCTCACCATAAAAACGACGTCAATTCTATTCCCCTGATCTCCACCATCTACAATTTTTACAACTTCTGGTTCATTCTGGAAAATTCCAGGCGTTTCATGAATTGGTGGAATGGCGACGCGACTCTTGCAAAGGGAGTCGAGATGTGCTTCAACGACAGATTCCTTCTTCCCCCAAATCTCAATAACTTTGGAAGTGTCGTAAATGTGGAGCATTGCCTCAGACGGGGCGTGAACGGCAGGTTTTGAACGAATTTTCAATTCATGATCATCAGAAGTCTGGAAACCTCGGAATTTTCGAAGAGTTTCCACTTCCAGAATGGTGCAGGCAAAGTTGTCATCCGGAGTTTGTAAGATACGTTGGTAGAATGCTTCACCAGAGCTGGAAATATGAGTAAAATTTAACAATTCTATTGGAAACATGATCTTATTATGAATGCCTTACCATCCAGCAACCAAAGCAGCAAATAAAATTGGGAGAAGAGTTCTCATTTTGCAGGAGAATGGAGGAATTCAACCTTTCTTCGGTCAGAGGTCCAATTTGACTGGTAACCCTAACTCAAGTAACTTTGACATAGTTGCATTGGATGACCTTATCCTGGATGGATATCTCCCGGATTATCAAACAGTCAACAATAATTTGATTGAGAGAGAGTAATTCATCTATTTCGTATGATATCATGTCCATTGTTATGTAAAGGATATGGTCAGACAATTGGTGGAAAATATTGGGAAGTTTTGAGCCAAAGGTTTTAACGCGTTCCACACCGATCTTTCAATGGTTAACTTTAAAAGTGAAAAAATAACTTATCCCTCACCGTCAAGGATGGATTAGTGAACCATCAATCAAGTAGGGTTATCAAGGTAAAAATAACAGAATACAAGTGAACAGGAGGAATATTATATATCCAGAAAGAAATGAAATGCGGAATAAACGTTTTTTTTACTAAATTTTCATGTTCTGGAACACAAATTCTATTATGTTTTTAAAATTCCAATTTGAGGAATCATTATTCAAAACGACAAGAAATACTTATGAATATTTAAAATTGAATGACAGTTACCCTGCAAAATTTTGCATGCATTTTTTGGGCAAATTTCCTTTGTTCGGTGGTTTAATGCCCCAGTTGCAGGCTCCAAAATCCAGACCCGCTCATTTCATGAATTCTACAGTTTTGCAAAATTTTAATTCCAAATCGTCATAATTTTGTGTTTGTCTGTCAAAATTTTAGAAGGTAAGAAATCTAAATTTGTGTTCATTTTGATTCCGCCGTCTTTTTTGTTAAATAACCATTCATCATCCAACCAGGATTCAAACTGTGAATTGGACAATAGATCCAAACTTGTTTGAAACATTCATTGTGTTCATTTTTAAAAGCTACACATTTACCTATGTCATTATTTCTTACTTAATATCTTGCAGATGGAGGACGCCGACAGCAGGGAACCGAGTGAAGGAGAGGCAGAAGCCAAAAAGATCCAGATACTGTTTGATTCTCAGGCCTCTTTTGTCCCAGAGTCGCCACCATTGTCCCAACCTCCTTCTGAAACCCAGCTCGAACTTCTCAACAAACTGCAAGAAACAACAGAGTCAGAAAGTTCCTTGAAGTGTGACTCACAGAGTGAGGTGAACGTTGGAAATGTTGATACTCCTTCATTTTCAATGCCTCCTAATCCTAAGGCATCCGCCATCCTGAGAGATAGACTGGCTGCGGTTGATTCCTATGAAATTGTGGATGACTCCCCACCAAGACTTAGACCAGATGATAAAGGATCTGAACTGGATATGGACGACTTGGTCGTGGAGGAGGAGTTGAATACCGAGGATGAGGATGAGATTATAATTGAGGAAGATGAAGAAATTGTGGAGGAAAGCATATCCTCTATCTCTCGTCCCTCGGTGGATTGCGTGATTGACATGGATGTCGACGAGGTGGGGGACAATGTCATTAGGGAAGTTGCGTTGGAGGAACCTCCTGAAAATCTAAATCTTACTGTGGCTGGACATCCTTCTCTTGATGCGTTTTTTGATGATGACACACATTTTTTGGAAGACGTGGAAAAATTGGAGCAAGAATCACTCCTAGAAGATAAAGAGTCTGCGAAGGAATGTAATGGGGCCGGAGAGGGTGAGGGTGACAATAATGGGTTCATCGTACACAGATCAGAACATCATCGACTGGAGGAGGTCACCAGAATGAAACGATTGGATCCTAAGGAGAGGATCTTTCCTGATGTTAAGCCCTCGAGTTTTCATACTGTGACATTTTTCTTGGATGTAAATTGTTTTTTTAAATATTTTGTGGTGTTAATTACTAGTGTTTACCATATTTTAACTTAACATTTTGAATTAATTCATTTTACAGCCCGACTATAAACCTGGCCACGAACTAAGACCTCATCCTCCAACCTACGAGTCAAAGTGGGATAATGAATTTGTTCCTTTACCTTGTGCCAAACAGAATACGAGATTGTTTAAAATTCGAGTACAGTCTGATAATCAAAATGGTGATGTGAGTGACTCGTTCTCAACAAATTTATATTCTGATAAGGACATTATTTCTCAGAAATGTCGTGTTAATTTAGGTTTTTATTGTGACTTTTTTCAGGACCGGGTTCGTTATAGGGAAGAACGTTTCTGGATGTGGAGTAGAATTGAAGGAGCGCTGAATTTTCAAATTCTGACTTGTTCCGACATTGCTCAAGTTTTGAAACAATATTGCCCTGTCAAAACGGAGCTCAAAGCTTTGAATTATTGCATTGAATCCGTGCGTAACTTATTCGAATTAATTTAATTTACGCTAAAATTTATTCTGATTACGTGTTCTTCTAATTTATTTAGTTAATGTCGGACATTGAGAGGTGCAACTTCTTTTCCAGAGTGCTTCCACGCATGCAGACCCTCTGTATGGATCTGGAACGGCTAGTAACCTGCCCGCTACCATTGTTGAAAAAATTCAAAAATCAAAGCATTTCACTAAGTCAGAAACAAATCGCTGCCCTATTGGCGAATGCCTTCTTTTCCACTTTTCCTAAACGGTTCGGTGATGACGAGGAACAGTATCCTTCCATTAATTTTGTAGAGTAAGTCATAATTTAGTAATTAGAGGTGTGTAATATTATTGAGGATGACGTTTTAAGCGTAAACTATTAATGTTTATTAATTAGGCTCTTCCAATGCACAGATGATGATGATGACAATTCCAGGCTCGTGACGAAAGCACAAAAAATTCGCTGCATTTTAAACTATTTTGAAAGGGTTGAAGATTACAGTAAGTTTTTGAATGATTAAAAATGTGCACTTGTCTGGAATTATTTACAATATTTGATTTTCTTATGGTTTGATTAGTGCCAAATGGCGTTGTAACATTCACACGGAAGTCTATACGACATGCTGCTGCACCTAATTGGGATAGTTTGACAAAGAAAATAAGCAAAATTGTTCCTCTGTTGTATGGTACAATTGAAGATGAAGGATCTGGAATGTTGCAGGTGGACTTCGCAAACAAGTAATAATACTGATTTTGACGTTTTGCAACGATTAATTGATTATTTCGAGTATTCGCTAATCTTTTTGTGTGCTATATATTAAACAGGTTTTTAGGCGGTGGAGTTTTAGGCAGAGGAGCCGTCCAAGAAGAAATATTGTTTGCAATTTATCCAGAACTTATTGTTTCTCGTCTATTCACGGAAAAGCTGACTTCCTGCGAGGCATTAATTGTGACGGGTAAGGCAGCTTGTTAGTGTTTTTTAATCTCATATTTCATTGAACTCATTGGTCTATTTTTTTATTTTCGATTTAAAGGTTGTGAAAGATTTTCTCGTTATTCCGGTTACGCTGCGACCTTCCGGTATGATGGTGATTTCATCGATGTCACCTCTTTCGATAGGAAGGGTCGTCGATGTACCCAATTCGTGGCTATTGATGCCCTCTACATTACTCGACCTTTGACGCAATTTCATCCTCGATTTTTAACGAGAGAGTTAAATAAGGTGAGCTACGGATAATCCAAGACTAATGTTGATTTTAATTAAAATATTCCGGAATTACATTTACAGGCTTATGTTGGATTTTCTTCTCCTATTGCATCTTCTGTCCCTGTCGCCACTGGAAAATGGGGTTGTGGGGCTTTTAATGGGAATCCTCAACTTAAAGCTATACTACAACTCCTTGCAGCATCCCAGGCAGGAAGGGACGTGGTATTTTTTACGTTTGGTGACTTGGCCATTCAAAAAGAAATTGAAGAAATGTATGAAACTATCAAAAACTGCAGTATTCGTAAGTATTTAAAAACACAGAATTTATGTTTGTTGTACCATACGGTATACGTTAATTTTTTTACTTATATCATTCCAGAACAAGTTTACCAGCTACTGTGCCACTACTATACTCTTTTCTGCACCACGCCAAAACCCAAGTATACTCTTTATGAGTACATCGCCCGATTTGCAAATGGGGAAGAGGACGCGGGAGGATCTGCAAATTCACTCTTAGAATCTACATCGGCCTTTAGCAGCTGGACGAAAGACACTGCTGGTGGAAACTCGCTTTTGGGAGGGAGCAAATTGAAAGAAGTTCCAATAACTAGTTTTTATACGAAAGATAATGATTTCCAAAAATCTGTGCCAATGGATGAAGACGCAAATTTTCCTTCCACCTCTTCCGATCATGTATTGAATAATCCGAGCTCCGAGTTAAATCTTACGTCAAAACCGAAAATTTCAAAAACTCTTTTTTTGAAAACTGCCACCACTCCTAAATCTGCAGTCAAAAAGAACTTTTCCCAAACTGAAATTCTGACGGATAATCAAATCATTGATTTACTTCTCACAGATGAAAATTCGCAAGAAAATCCAGATTTGGTTCAAGATAGAGAGGTCATCCTACTTGACAAGGGTGGGATCTCAAATGGTGCTAGAACCAGTCCAGCTCAAGCTCGTGGAAGCCTGCAGTCTCCTAATTCTTCAAACTCTCCGGGTTTCACGTTCAGGTCGAAGGAACGAAGTGTAGGAAAACAAACTTCGCTTACGGACTTTGATTTTTATAAAAAATAGTAATATTTGAAAAAAATTCAGACAAGCGTACCGTAGACATATCTGTGATACTACTGCATTTACCTTGAGAACTTTCTATTAAACAAATTCTTGTATAAATATCAAATATTAACTGAATAAATCCGTTTTGCTACGACTCGTTCTATGATTACGTCTTTCACGGATTTACGTTCTAAAATTTGCTTTCTATTAATTTCTGAAAGTGCATGGTCCCACACAAATGTCCCTTGTTTCAGAAGGGATAATTCGTTCATGCATCCTCAATGCAACATATTTTTTTAATGTTGTAGCCGACTCAATAAGAATGCATGCAGTCCTCCTAAACCAGATACAAGTTGAATAATATATTGAGCAGCAATATTTTGGCATGGAAGAACAAATGTAGTACTTTTAACGACTACATATTATTGAAAGATTGAAGAAAGTTTCATATTTCTCTCTGTAACCATTTCGTTATCAAGTCAACCAGTTGTCTCATATTTCTCTTATTTAATTTCTCCACTTTACTATGGACACTGCATGGTTGTCTAGTCAAGTCCAAGTCGAAATCAGAACGTATACTTAAAGTAATAAGTGCTTTTTACACTTTTGAGGATATTAATGTATGATAGATATGCATGTGAGATGTTAAATTAAGAAATGCATGGATTGTCTTGATATATAATAAGTTGCATATATTTATTTAGCTCCATTTTTGTGTAGTTATAAGCATTAGATTCCAGACAAATATCATTGAATGCTTCTATGCTCTGCTGTATAAATATCTTTGTTACCTCAAATAAAGGAATGACTCATCAGCTTATCTGTTTTAGTATGCTGGATTTAGAATTTAATGGTCAGTTGAAATGAGACTGAATGTTATTCACTTGGATCCTTTGACAGTTTGGTTTGGATCCACAAAGCACAGTGACCGTGATTCCATCATAGTTCCGGTTTCGATTACGTTTTCAAGCAATTGACTTAAAATACTGAATCTAAAAACGCTTCCCAGAAATGAACCGCGTTCTTGTAGGTGAGTAAGCTGGGCATTATTATTTTTTAATTTATCCCAATTCAGTTATGAACCTGAAGTTCGAAGTCGAACCAAACCTAAATGAGATTGCTAATTACATATATTGCATACCTTAAATTGTTTCTTGTGCATGATTTCTATGCGTCATTGACTGAGACACGTCCATCAATTTAAAAATGTAGTAAACTTCGAATTGCCAAAGTTATCACGGTCAACTCTAAAATACATTTCAAAATCTAACAAGTTTTTTTGCGACGCTTACAGCATTATGGATAGTGGTGGCGTTGGGTGCAGCAGTAGGTCGAATTTTGGACCGTCCCACAATAACAGACATCATTCAACGGCACCTAGTCATATTTCCTTGGATCAATGAATTTCTTAAATCTACATTTTCCCAAAATACTTCATCCAGGATAGAATTTCTGGAACATTCAGAAGCTAGAGGATCCGGCTACACCTTCAATAACAGGTAAATTGTAGAATGGTCAAGGGAAAAATTTCAACTATAACAATTTTTTAAATTTATCTTTTAGCAGCTCCGAAATGCATGACATGGATTCACAAACTTCTGCTGTAGTAAAACAAGAAAACTTGGAGTGGATGTTGAACAACGTATTTATGTATCCCAGAAATCATGGGAATAAAAGTACCAAGGAATCTGCGAAAAAATACATTTTGCACAGTTTCCAACTAAGTGGACTCCGGACGGCTCTTCAACATTTTCAACCCCTTCAGTTCCTCAGACAGGTGAGAATCGAACACTCCTTGCATGAACTATTAGTAATAAAATTTTGAGTGTTCTTTTTTGTACGCAGTACCGGGGTCAACCAATTCCTCAAGGGACAAATATTATTGGAATTATAAAAGGAAGGGAGTGGGGCACTCACAATGATCACCCAGTCCTGGTTGGAGCCCATTGGGACACCGTTGCAGAAACTCCAGGGACAGATGACAACGGTTCTGGAACTGCTGCAATGTTAGAAGTCGCTCGAGCAGTAGCAGAATCTGGTTGTTCTCCAAAACATTCCATCATCTTTGTGGCATTTGACCTGGAGGAAGTTGTGTCACAAGGGTCACTCGTTTTTATAAAGGACTTTCTCTCGCAAATACTGAAAACAGGATTACCTCATGATCTTCCTCTAGAACGCTTCCAAGTGAGTTTTCTTAGTTGATTGTTGAGAAGTGAGTTGCATATTACTGATAATTGTTTGATTTGACAGGGAGCTTGGATTATGGACACGATACTGAATTTTAATGATAGTGTCGGCTCACAAACATTTCCCAAGGAGTGGGGCCTCCTCCTTCCAGATGTCATTGACAAAATTGCGGACGGAGGCAATCGTGGAGATTTCTTGTCAATGATTTATCGAAAAAATGTGGAAAACCGAATGGCGGAACGATTTT
>JAAXNX010003172.1:0-11355 GCA_036491905.1 Folsomia manolachei
CAAGAGCCGGTCGTTCTAAACTTTTGTACAATTTATGTCAACGGACCCTTCAACCTTTCAGCTTCAGCTAGTTCAATCATTTTTGACATTTTTCTTGTATTCAGCAGTCGGGTATGTGGTAAATACTACTTCGTAAGCAATGTTCTCACTCATGAACCATTGAGATTGTGAGATTGTCAAGATTTGTTAACTTCTCAAAAGTATTTGGAAACATTATGGGCCTCCCTCCAGTAGCATAGACCGAATTTTGTCAATCGTCGCTATTATAAATACTTC
Organism: Folsomia manolachei; assembly: GCA_036491905.1. NCBI lineage: Eukaryota > Metazoa > Arthropoda > Collembola > Entomobryomorpha > Isotomidae > Folsomia > Folsomia manolachei. The sequence goes on from JAAXNX010003172.1 coordinate 277, forward strand.
TATTATAAGTACCAAGCTAGCAATTAACGGCCATTTAACAATTAGAAATTGTAGAGATCAAAACCTGGGAGATGTCGGGTTGAGAAGTAATGGTCGTCGTCAATGGGAGTCGCAAGAGCAGCGTGATACAGTCATGCTGTGTACCAGAAACATTATGAAAAGGAAATGAAGAACTAATCACAATTTGAAAGGAGTATAAAATAAGTGGAAATGTTGGCTCACCCCACCCTGAACGCCCATTTAATTCTCTCGGGATAATCTATGACTTTCTCGCGGTTGGGGTCTTTTCCCCATATATAAAGCTAAAGCTACATAAAGCACACAAGTGCTTTAGCTAAGCACACATTAAATACCCAATGTAATCTAATCTGTATCTGTGTGTGTGTAATCTTTAGTAACTATTCTTCTTTACCATGAACCAATAGATCTACCGCAGTCAACGATTTTAACTCAAAGCTTTGGGTTGGGCAACGCATGTTCCTCGAGTACCACCAAGTCGATTGTGGCTACAAAATTTTATTTATCAATTAATTATATAATGAAGTTATGAAATTGTTGAAATCTTGAGCAGGGCATTTCTAAATTAAAAGAATTAAGGCAAACACTTTAAGGTTTTGTCTCAGTCCTTTCCTTAAACTTGTTCTAACTAAACTCACCCTTTTCAGACTTAAAACACTATTTATTAGTCAATGTACTTTTTTCCAACCATCCATCTGTGATCACTTCTCAAACATTACGCAATTACCACTAAAACCAACTCCCAAATTTATGCCTTAAAGGTCACATAAGTCGTGCCTTTGCCCATGTAAGTAAAGCAGTTTTGAAGCTATAATTTGAAATCATTATTCTCTACTAATTTGCTCAACAATGTAGAATATTAGTGGATTGCGAATTGCAACTGGCCATCGCGATTTAAAAATACAGTTATTACTAAAGATTGTGTTGAGATAATAATAAAAAGGGTACGAGACGAATGCAAATAGGAGGCAGTTGAATGAATAGATCATTGATAGAAATATGCAAATTACTTATTACTCAGGTTCAGACTACATCGACGCGTGGTCCCCATTAATCCAGTGAGCACTAACGATAAGATATCACGTTAACTAAATAATGGTGTAGACGACAGTCGACCATGTTGGCTGGTAAAAAATGACACCCATGGGGAGAGACAATTTGAAATTCTGTCAACTTGCAAAAAACTTGTTTTTTTACAACTAAGCTATTTTAAACAACTAGGTTTCCAGTTTTAATGAGTAGGAAAATATATTTTCTGGTTTAGAAGCTATAGAATCGCACGACCTTCTACAAGCGATTCGGGTACCATTTGATGACCCCAGGACACAATACTTTGAAGCTGGACTTGATGGATTTCCTGCCTATGGTTTAAGGGATGGGGCTGACATTAAGGCTGCTTACAGGTATGTCACAAATCACTAGATCTTTACGGATAATTTTTCAATCAACCTAGTCGCTTTGCACTTTTTGTCGTTTGCAACAACTTAATGAATGTAAAGTTGGCTAAAATAAAATAAAAGTGTAATAACCGAAACCTTCAAAATTGATTGAAGTTTATGAAGGGATTTATTCGTATAGGCTATTCCTCCCTGATCGACTTTATCGAGATTTTGCTTTATTAATAACTTTGAAATCGGATGGAAGAAAAGAAACGTCCTACATTTTTGCGGTGGTCAACCATCTTGGAACTACCGTTCAATTTGGAGTCAAGGTAAGTCATTCAAAATTTAAATCTCTAAAATTATGGCTGCAAATTTGTGCCAACTGCATTAATGAGTTAAACACAAATGATATTAGCTTCTCGAACTAGACACTTCCCAGATATTAATTTGGAAATTTGAGATTTTAGCTAATTTTCAGAATGGCAAAGGTGTTAATAATATTAAATATTAAAATATTAAAAACTCGATGGAAATCCATTTTTACTCGGCTTAGACGCATTTTTTTTACACTTACGCATTATAGAGCTCAACCTGTCCCATGTCAAGGCCGACTTTCTCCTAATTTAACCAATGTAGCAAACGAATCTGTAGTAAATGAGGACGTGTAAAAATGAGATGCGTTTTTTATTCATGTGAAACATTCAAAAGCTCATGTCATATTAACGGTAGATGATTGACGCAAATTTATCAAGAGGTTGTTTTAACTAAAATTAAAGCATAATTTAAGTTTTTTACAATAATAAAGTGGGCGTCGAGTTCTCCTTGCTTGCAAAGTTAAACAAATTCGAATTAGATGTGTTGTTAAACACTTATCATTGTAAAATTTTTAATATCAGCATTTCATCAGAAACACTAAACATTGTAAACAAGATAGCCTAAATCACAATTCCATAATAATCACTCGTCTGTATTCATGTTCAGCGTAATTACATATTACATTTCGTAAATGTTTGCAAATATTATATTACATATTACAAGCGGGGTTTAAACTCATGACGAAAAGGTAAAAGTTTGCGAAAACCACAAAATTTAGTTAGGGTCACTCACCACTTCGTTATGACCCAAGACGGGGANTTAAACTCATGACGAAAAGGTAAAAGTTTGCGAAAACCACAAAATTTAGTTAGGGTCACTCACCACTTCGTTATGACCCAAGACGGGGACTAAACCGTTGACCTCTTATAAACCATAGTTTAGGCAAATTGCACAAAAATTACAATAGAGATTATGCAGCTTTTTGGTTAGAAGAATGACATCTTTATATGATGACGTGAAATTGGGGTTTGTCTTTTTTGGTCTAACTCAAATAAACGTGAGCAATAAATATTATTCAATTGGATCGCAGCGCAATCGTAAGGAGACATTTTAGTGGGCTATCAAATTTCTGGCGAACTATTTCCTTTTACAGATTTTACCCAGTTTGACCTCTTCATCTGCTCACACCGTATCCTTGCTGTATACCGACGTTGGGAGTCATCTCGTCACCCAGGCCATTGCTTCCTTTGACATTCCTCTGATGAGTCGAAGATGGAACCGACTTGCGTTCAAGGTTTGTCATTCGTATAAATTCAAATTTCCACTATCCCCGTGAAAATATATGATTAGATTTTTTCCTTTTTTTATACAATTAAAATACCCAATGAAACAATTTTTGACCAATTATAGAGCATTCATTGTCGAGTTACTTACAAGTTTTATAATACGATCTGCGTTAAAATAGAAATCAATAAATTGCAAAGTCCCACCTTTTTCATGCTCCAGTGGCATTAAATTGAATCTAATCTCTTTGATCACCAAACACACGCAAACGGATGGGGGCTCTGTCCGTTCGAGGCGTCATTTTCGACACGTTTCTGCGGGCTCAAAAAAAATCGTACACGGTCAGCGATAGCTCATTTTTCTTATAATTAAGTCTAGTTTCCGTATAGATTACGAACAAGTTACAAAAAAATTATCCAAAAAGTTTTCATTTTTTGCCTCCTAAAATTTTTCCTTCAAAAAACTCTGGCCTTTGACCTGAAAGTGACCTTAAAAACCGAAAACGCGGAATTTGCCGCCAGTTAGTATAGAATTATCTGGGCGAAAGTTCGAAAGTTCTAACTTATCGGGAACATATCGAAACAACGCTAAACGCTGTCGGATAAACAATAAATACACATACTGTAAGTCGTACAGACTCCTCCCTATTCCGATTACTGCGAGTCCTGAGCACCAAATCTCTTTGTAAAAGCTGCTGCCGTTGATTAGTCACTAATTGACATGAACATGATCCATGGGCAGATGAGCTTCTAATGATAATACCTGGCAGCAGCTGAACAAGCACCGAACTAATTAAATAAATTGTTTTAATTGGGCGGTGCAACACATGTATTGCTAATTTCAATCAACCCACTTTGCTAGTATTTCTAACAAAGTTGTGGATCTCATAATATGTTCTTGAGCTCAATTAAAATTACTATTGTTACATGAATGCAGGTTGTGGGCAGTAATGTTACTCTCTTCCTCAACTGTAAAGAACATAGCTCCCAACTGGCACACAGAAATCCAAGAGAACTCCCATTTGACACTGCTTCAACTCTATACATTGGTCAGGCTGGACCGATTCTAAAAGGAAGTTTTCAGGTTTGTAATCAACAATATTAAAATTTCATTTTTCCCATTCTCCGACCGACCGCAACTAATTTATTTAAAATGAAAAGCATAGACGTGCATTTTTATTGATAAATTTACGAATATTCCAAACAATATATACAATCTACAACTTTGTTTTGTTACCTACACACATGAAAATAAAAAATAAGTCACTTTAAATAACGTGTTCAATTTAGAGAGGTCAGCAATGGATATGCAACTATGCGAACATTTTAAAAACTGTTCATTATTTCCACAATCTCAGTGATGGCGAACTGAATTTTTTATGAAAACGACACAAAGGACTACAAGACAAATAAATGACAGTTCACACGACACGGTTTAACACAATGTGCCCATTTTTTTCAAATCCAGTCCCTTGACTTTTTCTGGCCTAAAATAAAGAGAAACTGGATGTCTCCTCTGAACCACTTTCGCGGATTGCCAGTCTATTTGTTTTGTTACAGTGGATTTTTTTATTATTTACAATTGAGAACATAATAGACGCTACCATTTCTAAGTTTATACTTTTTTGTAGCCGATGTGATTCTTTTTCTCTTCGGTGAAACAATAAGTAATTTGACAATATTGTTCTGTCACTGGAATTATTTAGATGCAACTTTAAAACCTTTAATCAGAAGGTTTGCAAATTGTCAGTGAAAGTATACCAACACCATTTGACATATCCTCTGTCCAATTACAAATTGTCCCAAAATTCTTCTGCGCCTTCGTTGCTTTCTTTCTTACTAGTTTTCCCTTCGTCTTTGGTATTTTTCGTTTCATTACTCACACTCTCACTCAAACTTTCTCCGGTAATACACGGTAGAAATTTGGCTGCCGGCTGGCACTACCTTCTTAAGAAACTTCAGTCAAGATCAATTTTGAGTTTGTGGTTGAATGCACAAACTGCGCTTGTACAGCTTACTGTGACTCCTGCAGTGAATCGATATCGGCCGATCGGTTTGTGTAGTGGAAGACGACTATTTAATTTGAATTGAAATACGATCAACCCAGCCAGACAGGGGTTCAGTATAGTAAACGCATGTATTGGAACGAGGAATAAACAGATTTACTTTATACCGAGCTGGACCTGCACTACCTTACATGCATTTATTGTGTGAAGAGGCTAAGAGAATACTCCGACCAAAGCCCGAGCTAATTGTTGATAATTGTCGGGAGAAATCATTATTTACGAAATATACACGACTGACAACAACAGTCACTGATAATCTCAAATACAAGACTTTTTTAAGTAAACAGATCTCAGTTACATGGCACATGCACTTTTATGCATTTTAACTCTACTCATCTACTCTTTTCATTTGGCTTGTGTCAGTTAAAAAAAACGAAAATCCACTCAGTCTAACATCTCTTGAAGAAAATCCAATTCTATTGATACTGTTGAAGTGGATGAACCTGAAAACTCTCTCCATTGACGCCTAATCGATAAACAAAATTAGAAACAGACAAACAATAATCAAAACAACTTCGATTTCACTAGTATATGCAGGGAAGATGTGTGCAAAAATTCGAAAGTTCCTATGACTAATCGATAAACAAAATTAGAAACAGACAAACAATAATCAAAACAACTTCGATTTCACTAGTATATGCAGGGAAGATGTGTGCAAAAATTCGAAAATTCCTATGAAAAGGTCTAAGTTTTTCCCAGAGAAGCATGCTTTGCTTGAAAGGAATGCAATGGAAAATCAATTTTTTCGATATTAGAACAAGTGGCAAACTGATAATGATAACGTCGTTATCCCTTCACTATTTGTAAACAAAACGATGTTTTTACATGGTTGAAGTCGAGTTTATTGCAGTCAGGGAAAAGTAAATTCTCAAGATTCTTTCAGAATGAATGTGGCCACAGATAAAACGCCAGACTCGGAAGTGATGGTGAAAAAATCTTAACTTTAGTAGACGAAAACAGTTTTATATTTTAGTGCTAGACAGCCACTGTTTAGAGAAAGACGTTCCTTAAAACTCTTAAGGAAATTATTTTTGAGCCAGTCCCATCCAGTACAATTATAAAGTTCTTTCGAGAATGTGTAAGAGAAAGTTGAAAGTATTGTTAAACTGTCGTGTGTACCAAGGACACAAAGTTGGAGGAATATAAAAATAAATCCCGTTATTAAATTATTCGCCTTTGCTAATTACATCAGAGATACAAAAGACATATTAGCATTCCACCAACGGCGTAAAAATTGTCAACAGAAGGGAACAAGTATCCTGTCTCTTCGTTTGCGAGAAAAGTATACCTTACAATATTTTTTTGGTTATTTATTAAATATTGGTTTCTAGCAGAAACTTTCTTTTCAGATAAATATTACATGGGTAGTTTTAATTTTGCAGGATCATTTAGTACTCAACCTTGTTCTGATTAGTTTAATTAAAATACGAATTATAAATCTGGTTCCAGTGAAAGTAAAATGATTAAAAAAGAAAGTTAGGAATTTTTTTGGTGACAAGTGAACCTTCGTTTGCGCTTTACGCATGGCTCCTAATGGTTATAAAACTTGAACCTGGAAAATATTTTGCGTATAAGAAATCACAGTTTTCAAAATAATAGGTGTGGGAGGAGGAAATAAACCATTGTGCACAGATGGTGTGGGAGAATGAGCTTGAAATGTGAATTGGGTTTAAAAGATGAATAAAATTTCTAACATAAAAGCCTATGTTACTTCCATAAGACTGGAAACACTTTGAAAATATTCAAATTATTTGGAGAACACATTCCATTCTGCATTTTATTGCTGCTACACCTCCTGCCTGGGATGACTTTGATATTAAATAGTTAACGCACAAACCAGTGGTGACCAAATCGTTATTACTCTTAGGATATCTCATCTTCTTTCACAAGAGATCCATTCCTTCCCCTTCTACTTTTTACTTGAGTTCAAAACGTCTGCATTAATCTGCAGACTCACATATTGTTATTTTATGAGTCATGTGTACCTTAAATCCATACTTTAAATCCAATGCCTACAAAATGTGTTATTTTCTAAACTTGCCTAAATATTTTTAAAGCCAGAAAGTCTCCTGAAATATTAAGATAACGAAATCTACTGATGGTAGAAGACAAAACGATTCGAGTTCTTTTGAGGAAAGGGCTAAAAGTGAACGAAAAATGGCATTGGTGTGTTCACAAAAGTCAAAGATCTGCCTTGCTATTTGCATCTTCTCCTCGGTACTTTCTCTTTTCCTGTTGATCACCGGTGCTCTTGGCTTATTCAACTACAAAAACGTTTTCAACACTATCCACCATGACATGCCCAAGCCATTCTCAACGTCTCCGACATTTCAGACTTTCAAAGAGTTTGACGAAAAAAAGACTGAAAATTCTAATTCTACAGTTCATCATTACCAGCACCATCGATACAATCAGACCCAACTTCGCAGAAATAAGCCTCAAAATGGCTTGGAAAACAACAATCAGGCAACTAAATTCATTTTCGTTTTCCATAACAAAATTTGACGCTTGTTTGTATCTCACGATTGTACTTACTGTGTAATAACCTTTATTTGCTTCTGTTAAGCTTTTGCTTGCTGTAATATTAGTAGTATTTTTGTAAGATGTGAGACAAAATTATACCCAGTGCATTGTCTTTAATTGTTTGAGCTGCATTTTATTCTTTTCTATCTAAAACAAATCTGATTTTCCTAAGGTAGGGAGGTAAATTTCAAGCATAGTATTAAAGATTTCACTCAAAGCGTATGCATATTTCTTAAATTGATGAGAGAAATCAAGTCGAGTTTTCGATTTCGATGCAATTGACATCTGCTGAAGTATCTCGTCAGACAGAATAGTTGTTAGTATTACGTGGTAAACTATGGGCTATCTTTGGCATTTTGTTTAAGGCAAATTGTAATTTTTAAAGAAGCATGCTTTTTTGTTTCAACTGAACCCTATACAATATTGTATGGAAGTGTCCGAGGTTTGTATTAAAAGTGAAATGATGCATACTTATAAGCATCTTTCTACAATGAAAAAGTATAATGTTATGCATTATTCTTATGCTAGTCCAGAAGCATTCATCTGCCCCAACAATGCAACCTCTCTTCATCCAGTATGGTCAATTTATCTGTGGTTTTACCCTACTTATATATTAAATCAAGTTCTACAACTGTTTAGTTTCAGGTGTAACTCTTGTCAGTGTACAACTCCAATCGTCCATAGTATTCCCGAGTTTTCATTGTTAAAAATACTGTATGTAGGTGACACCTTAAAAATATAAATCACAGTTTCAAACCTGGTTACAGCGTGTATAGAAAATTTAAGTATAAATGGGATTTATTGGGGTTCCCAGTATCTTTATGTGCGTATTTGTACACAAATTCAGTGGATCCAAAACAGGCTCGGTGGTAACGTACATATATGTTACTTATTTTCTATGGTCTCACCTCACTCTGTTAAGTCTTGGTTTGTGAAGGTGAAGGGAACTAAACTACTCGAAGACTGAAGTCAGACAGTTGCTGAATGCTCTTACATAATATCCCAGTTTAAGGGATATAATAAATCTCGTCTTTCTGTAATGCTGCTATATAAGGTTGTTTAGATGAAGGCTTCCTTCCTAATGTCTTATTTCCCTCTGTCCATTTATCAAAACACCAAAATTCCTTGGCCTTAAATGGACTGTGAGGGCAGCTGGTGAATCGCTTCAATCTTTCCAGTACGGACGGCGCAATAATGCGTATCCAAGGGTGGTGTATTCCCGTCCCGTCAGTTGAAAGTGATACTTTAATTAGTTCAAATATCTCGTAGAATTGCTCCGATTGAATTCTGGGTTTTAATTGTGACATGTTTTTACGATTAAACAGAGTGATTAATGCACTACCCTGCAATATAAGTGGCTCGTATTTCTAACTTGGAAATCCTTGGATGGAAATAATTTAACTGAGTGAAATGGTTGCTGACTGGAATTTCTTGACCTGAACCAAAAAAAGCTATACAAGTTTTTAATTTAAGTTTAACCCTGGGGTTTTGGCGTCATACAAATTTCAAGTGCTGTGAAGCGTATATTCCTAATTTATATTTAGTTGGTTATTGAAAAGCATATTTGATGGTTTGTTAAGTCGATTGATAGCACCAATTTCAGTGGCAAGTTCATTAAGTGTAAATAATGGTTAAAATTTCACGCACAATGACTATTAAAGATTAAGTTTATCCAAAAAATTTAGTAAGAATTGAGCGAAACAAGTACAGAACTTCTTAAAAACAAATTACAGATAAATTATTTTTTTGTGAAAAAGGAAGAATCTGTAATTCAATCAACACAAGTAAGATGGGAAATTTGAGACATGAAATAATGAATGAACTGAGAGAGTGACATAATCAGTCACAATAGAACTGGTGTATAAAACATCACCGTCTGCTCGCAATGAGTGGCTTAGTTCATTACTTTGCTGAAACTGGTCGTGATTCTTGACTAATGTTTTTCCATTCATTAAATTTTAGTTGGGTAGAAAGTGTTAAGTTTAAGGTGACTTCAACTATAAAAATCAGATGAACATTAAATACATAACGTAGACATAATCATCACGGACAGCGTTTAAGCATTTGTTTGTAGGTTTATCTCACTTTCTCTATTATTTATTTCTCATTAAATTACTATTAGTCATTGTATCAGCTTTACATAGATCTACCATTTTAACATCCGCAAGGAAATATGAAAGATTTGTATTTAAAGACAATTAATTGACAAATCCAAATATGAATCAAGATGCCGACAAGATTTTCCAGTTGATACCACCATACCTATGAAAATATAAGCATAAGATACAATGGTTAAACTTTTGAGACGGTCCGATGATCAACAGCAATGAGCGGAATACTGTGATTACACTTTACATATTACACAAATGTACTTAGTTAACAGGGAGGTGAATAGTATTTTGGAAAAAAATTGTGAATGAATTAACATGAGATCATTGCTGTAAATAACTTAACACGGCTTTTTCTTTACAACAAAGCACAAGTTGATTGTCGGCAGAGAGTTGGGAGAAATATGCATATTCAGGACAGGTTTTTGCATATGTTGGTTTGCTTCGTTTGTTATCAGGGTGCAATACAGGAACTGAAGTTATATGGGATGCCCACAGGTATTATAATAATTTCCACCTGTCATACGTAGCAGCTTATGATTATTGTTTTGTTTTTCATTGATTGTATATACAGTTGCAGAAGTCCAGTGTGAAGTCCAGGATTCTCTCTCGGTCTGTTAAACTTGTTTGACGTGCAATTTTCTACTAGCAATCATTAACAATAGACTGTAATCTGCTTGCTTTTCATTTTGTACACATGTGCTTTTGTGTAAGTAGTTGCTCGAAAGTTAGGTAACCAAATGCTAATATTTGAAAATATGAAAATATTCAGTCAGGATATTGTATCAATAGTAAACATAGATACATTCTACTTGACACTAACTTTGTATGAGAAATTTCGGATTTTCAACTTTAATATACTACACATCGTTGGTTTACAACAAAGTTTTTAACGAGACAACAAACTGTATGCAGAGGCTCCGATATAAGTAATTATCACGTTGCTGCAAATTAGAAGCTAATTTTAAGCATTGCATTGGATTAGGTATAAACCAAAAGTAATTCAATGTAAATAATAATTTGAATTTTGTATTGCATTATTCCGAACTAACTTATGCTTTGTTGCCCAAACAAAATTTTATTGCACTACTCATTAAAAAATGCTTGACTGTAAATCTAGATTGCAAAGTAAATTTGTCCTAGTTTGATTCCATGTTCTGTTAACAGAGCTTTGGATCATCTGCGGATGGCTCTGGCGAATTCGGAGCGGATTTAGAAAACTTTTATGATTACCCGGTACGCTGTATCATTTATATGTTATTTTTATTTAACGTAATGTTGCACGTTTGTTATAAGTTACATGTATTATGTTGATATAGTCATATGATGATGATTATGACGTTGACGGAGAAGAAGGAAGTAGCAGTATCCCCCCACCTCCACC
>JAAXNX010003173.1:0-11353 GCA_036491905.1 Folsomia manolachei
TAATTTATTTTAATTAAATTATGTCGGAACTATTTAGTCGGAAACAACCACAGTTGTAAAATAAAAAAAATACATAATTTCCGTAAACTGGTCGACTAGTTTCATGTTTTACATGAATAGAAATTATAATTATTGAGTAGAACAGAATAATGAGTAAATATTTATAGGTTCACAATTTCGTGATGTGCTGCATAATGGATAAAGAATGAAGATAAGTGAATAAACCCACGATTAAGTAAAAGTCTTTTTTAAAGTTAAAATACTCGTCTTCTCAATTGTTTGAACTGTGGTAAACAAAAAATGAGTTCATTATTTTTTCATTCAGACAGTGATTCACGACACTGCCGGCCTTGATCGATATAAACTCGCGTTATCCGAGTTTATTATTAAATTACCTTCTTACGTAACACAAGATTTGGAAAAAGTCCTGTAATAAATCATCATTTTGATAAATTGAGTAATTGAATTTTGATGTTCACTGTGATACCACCACCTCCACCCTCGCCTCACCAGACCAGCCCAAAACACATCCTACTCAAATTCATTATCAAGCTTGAATCGTGGTTGCAATGCAAAGTTTGCAATTTAATGCTCAAAAAATTGGAAATCTTCAAGTCTTCAAATATCACTTTATCTGCAGAAGGGGGCTACATAAGTTACTCAAAAAACTTGAGTATCTGTATTCTCCTCATGAAGCAGAACAAAGCGAATTTTATAAATCACTAAAAACTCAAGTGCAAGCAGAATCACAATTAAACAAAATTGCATCTTTCTCTCAACTTCAAAAAGCAGTAGGTGCATTGGACGTGTTTCCATTCAAAGAGCGAGAGGATCACTCGCTCAAAATCCACATTAATAGAAATTTTAAACTGCTAATTATCCAAACAATGCAACGGCACTCAATTCAAGTCAGTCGCAGTCGCTCGTGCTCAAACGCAGTGATATTGATCTTCGTCTGAGAATAGCAGGAGTCTGAGGGGACGTTATAATTGGACAGAGAAGAGGTAAAGAATGTCGACAATTTATAGAATGTAACATAATGCGTAACACGGCGAGTATCTGTTGTAGTAAAAGTGAAGTGAATGAACAAAACACTTACAATACTTTACATTTTTAAAGAGTTACTTCGTCAAAGTGAAGCATGAAGGCAGTCAGCGGTGAAGTTCATTTTTAATCTTGATTTTAATTTTACCTCAAACGCTAGATCCTAATCTAAACATTGCTTCAGTAAATTAATCAGTTCTCCAACTTAATTCAAATAGGGAATAACATGACATAATGTGTAATAGGCAAAGAACAAATTAGAACACTTTTTTCTTGCTAATTAACATTTTCTACTAATGCATGTTGCTGACCACTTTCAAAGAATGTCTTAACCGGACAATTGCATGTTTTTGCTAACTTAGTACAACTCATGTCACAAATCTGTTTTTTTTAAATTGCACTAAACGACCATCACGACGCCAGCTTCTCTTCACCACCTCATTTTATTGAATCGATAATGACGAGGAATCACGAATTACTCAAAAATCTATGAGTCCATTTATTCCCCAATCTTCAACCCTTTGTCGACTTCTAGTCTTTTAAGGTTTCGTACTTACAAAATTGATAAACAAAGCCACGGAAAAATGATGTCGATGTCGATTTTTAAGAGGATAAATTAACATGCAGCATTGCGTTATTCGTTTCTTATGCAATCTACCAGACCAGCAAACCGATCTCCTGGTCTTGATACTATTTTTTTAGCTTATATCCTTAGACATTGTTACTATGTGTTAGTTAGAGCCTTTTCATATGCATCCTGTGGTGAGCTAATTTAACTGCGCAACCAACTGACGACCAACTGACCAAATTCCCATTTGTCACTCTTTTTTCTTAATAAATCCCAATGAGAAAGTTGGAATTGTCTGATTGGAATTATTTGATTCGAAACATGATTTTTTTGACGTAATGCATTACCAGACAGTGGCGACTTCAAGATTCACTCACTCATTCAATCGTTGGCTTACTTGTTCACGTCACAAAAACAGTCCAAACTTTCATGTCTTTTGAAGACTGGCCGGAAATGGAATAGAGTTTATTTAGAATTCTTTCCGGTCATTTTATTAAGTCGAGTTGAATTGCAAGTATTTGTTTGCTTACATTGGTTTTTTTTACCGTTGACCAACTAGGACTGGGGTTGTGAATGACGAAATGGTTATTTGTTCATGATTTTTGTGTTCAATCTAGAATTAAAGTAGCTATTCATTTGCGGACTAGCTTATTTACACTGAATACTCATTCATTCCAAGTAATTATTATGGGATTGTGTTATATTTATTGTGTAAGAAAAAAGGAAACCTCATTCGCAAGCCGGTTAAAAGTAGTGGACCAAGGATAGTTTAATTTTATTTAATTCCTCCCCGCACTATGGCCGCAATAACGCAAAAATATGGGAGATAGGAAAAACGCATGCAGTCAACGGAATGTTCTAGTTTTAGTTAATGCATTTTATTGTGTTAAAAAAATAAATCTAGAACTAGGGCTGATACAATAATTACAACAATGCAATTCTGTAGGCAACTAAGTTAAGAAAGAATTTCCTTGAAAGTGACTACGCCAGATATTACACACGTATTATGTGCCAGTGCATGTATGTAACACTGTGACAAAATTTGAACTGTGGACAAAAGAAAAAAATATGCCTGTTGGCTAAACGTATTTACATTGTGTAGGGAAGTTTGGTAGTTTAGTTTGATTCGAGTGACACAGATTGGTTTTAATTGATAAACCTTGTTTTGTTTTGGAGAAATTGTGTTTGTTGAACTCTTGCATGGTTTACCTTACCTAATTAATCATCTGCAGCACCTTAAAGGTGTTGGTTCATACGTGTCCAAATGTCAATAGGAATGCATGTGATTGTGTTATGCACGCTGAATGAACAAATTCCCACGGACGAGGGTAATTAAGGGTGATATAATTCTTGTGAGAAACATTATCAAATTGATGATCCCCTGATATGATTTTATTATGAATGGGTTAAAACTTTAGTCAGAGTCTGCACAACCTTTCTCTTTCAAGATAAGAAAGTTTATTTATTTATTGGTGTTCGTATGCATGCAGAAATGCATGTTTTCTGCAAATAATGATTTGGGTTTATACTCTGTAATCTAGTTTACTCTGAGGTTGGATTGTAATAAAATCAGGAAGGCTACACAAAATCTTGAACCTTGTAACGTACAAATTTCTGCTTATACATGGTTGATCAGGGTTGCTAAATACAATAGCGTATCGTTTATTTATAATGATTGTCGTGTATTACAAATAAACTCGACTAATTTCTACAAACTCTCGTAAAATTAGGATCGCGTCATTCTCCTTAATTAGAACAATGGAGGGACGGGATGGAGTGAAAATGAAAATGAATGTATGTTCTAAAATTGAGTGTTAATTGCTTCCATCCAACGGATTCCTATTTAGTTATCTGAAGCAATATCTAATTATTGTTATACGATGGTGAATAAAATGAAATTGCGCCTTGATCCATTATCCCCTCGGAAGGACCACGACCTAGAGGACATACAGAAAATTACTAAAATAAAAGCATTCCATTAATTGCCCCATTATAAGAAATTTAATATTCGTGCGTTAATTCAAGGCTTGATTCCTTTGCCATTTCGCTTGAACTGCATAAAATAGGGATCAATCAATGCAAAGGCAATGACGACCGACGGCAAGTCTCCAAATAATAGATGGACTTTCCACGTTTTTATTTGTCTTTTAAAAGTTTTGTAGTTTGCTCAAGTAAATAAATAGATTGACGCTTTTAAATCGTGGTTTACTTTGGAATAATGCTGAGTAAATTAAGATAGTTACAAGACCACGGTCACAGACAAGATATGGCGAGTTGTGTCTTATGTCCTTGGACAGAAATGACTTGATTTTGATTTTAAATTATCTGTCAATCAGACCATTTCAGGTTCTATAGCAGGGCTGCCAATTTTAATTTTATTTTCCGAGATTCACGGTGACTGTGGTTTGGCCACAGATCTAATCACAATTTTAGAATAAATCAAGTGAGGAAAATGGAGTGCAACTCTACATACAACATACCAAATTATGAAGGCATTGTGGAAAATGGAATTACAAAAATTTTTAGGTACGAATAGACACGAATTGGTTTTTCGTGAATTCATTTGTTTTGATTTGTATTATTGCTCTGACATGTCAGCAACATAATTGAGCTGTGGTGGTTTACAGTCAAGTCCTCCGTTTACATAAAAATTACCTTGCAATGCAATAACTTACTTATTACGCGATTTGGTTTTGTTTGTTTCAACTACAACCAATTAGGAATCAAAGGATTTCTTGCGGTTTATGAAAAATAGTTATTGGAACTTTTGTGTAATATTATTACTACATCCAAATCTGAATTTTACTCCTTATTTGACAGCAGCATGAGATTACAATCATGAATAAGCTTTTGTACCTGATTTTCATTCTTTTGGGTATGGAGCAGATTAAGGACACCATGCAGCTCTTAAATTACTTTTACTTAAACGACACAAAGTAAAGCACGTCCGTTTGTAAGTTAAGGTATTTGTAATAACGTCATCAATTTGTGGAATTGAGTTTTAAAAAACAAAAGTGCAGATTTCAAGTCTGTCATTGTGCCAAATTAGAGATAATTACCAGCCAATGTACTGCAACGACAAAACCGGACGTTGGTCAGATACTTGCAAGTACGACAATGTGAGTGCTTTGTACAAAATAGTAAAACAAAGCAATTTTCTAGTAAATAGTGACCATAATTTGCTATTAAAATGCCTCACTTTCATTGAATAATGGACCTAAGTAAGCTGGTTGGTGGTAAAGAAATGAAAAACTGGGCAACCAACATATTTATAATACCATCAAGGAAAAGGATCGATTAGAGATTGTTGTCTAAAAGTCCACTACATATCATGTCATCGCCACACATTCCACCTTTCAAACGAAACTACTTAATGCACAGGTAATTATCATTCTTTCTACTGACATTACATTACATAACACAATCTACCTTATCTCCCACTCATAGAATTAAATCATTGCTCCCACTGCTTGATATGCTTTACGGCATTATTCAGAGTAAGACGACGACAAGATTGTAAAACTTGATAGTGAACTGTATCTCGCTTCAAGTCTAATCCCTGAGTAATAGATAATTGGCTACTTTTATGGATTAAGTAAATTACTTTTAATTGTTGCAGTGCCCCAGTTATAGTAAATGTAATGTACGGAATTGAGTAGTAGCAGAGCATAGATAAGTATAGGATGGATATCAGTTACGTCGTAATAATTATCAAGTCCACATCAATTAAGACTCGTTAAACGCATTGATTTAATTACATTGTTACAAAATTCACTCTAGTTTTTCATGAGTAATCATCACTACAGCATTGACCCATACAACACCTTTGGAAATGAGAAACATTTGTGCCCGGAAGTTCATTGGTTTGGTCCACGTCTAAATCAGCCATAGCTTTAAAAACCTCTTCCAAACTACTTTCCGTCATGCTGTAGTACGCAACGCTGTCGGACATTTGACTTCGAATCTTTTCAAGTTTTTCAACAATGCTTCCCCAATTTTGAGATTTGTGAGGGATTAAATATTTTAAAGTGTTTGCGAAGGCGTCACGATACACAGCGTCATCCAGTATGGCTTCAATGTTGGTTCGTAATTCTGTTACAGTCTCCAATTCAGAAGCATCATCCACCGAGTAACGTTTTGTGAGTTTAAACGTCACGGTGTATCCATTGAGGAATTTGCTCTTTATCTATGAACAGCATGAGTCAATTAAGTATTCACTGTGATATAAATCGAAGCACTGGGTGCTAACCTCTGCAGTTGTTCCAACATATTGCAGTTTCCCGTGGAGCATAAGCCCAAGCTTTCCACATAAATTTTCACACTCGTGAATATTCTGAGAGGCGAGGAGGATTGATTTTCCATCTTTTTGAAGGCGTTGAAGCGTGCTCCAAATATGTTTCTTCATTGAAGGATCAATATCTCGGCTAGGATCGTCTAGAATGATGACTTTCGGATTCCCAATCAATGCAACGGCAACACAAAGACGTCGCTTCATCCCTTCTGTGTATTTTCCGCAGACAAGATTCGACTCATTTTCCAAACCTTTGAAAGAAGAGCATGTTAAAAAATGGTGACTTTGTATAATTGATGATGCGTCATTGCTACCTAGGGCTGACAACCATTGTGTGACTTCAGCTTGCAGATCGGCTCGGCATATTCCCCTCAGTGCCCCATACAATTCTAGTGTTTCACGGGCAGTTAGTCCAGAAAATATGCAATTTTCTTGAGGACAATAGCCAATGCTTGCAGTAAACTGTACAATATCAACAATAGAAATCAGCAAATAAGTCTTTATTAGATTTAAAAGTTATGATTCTCACCAGTCGTCTATGACCAAGCATGCCGTACGGAGGTATATTTGCATCTCCTACTGCAGGTAAAAACTCTCCAGCCAGTGTTTTGAATACCATGGACTTGCCAGAACCGTTTAGGCCTACAAGTTTTTTTGCATTTAATTTTCCAGTTAGTAAAAATCAAGGTATATTAATGCACATGGTTTACTAACCCAATAGCCCAAAACATTCTCCCTTTTTGACGGAAAAGGAAACTTGAGAATAAATTCCAATTCTGCCATGATTCTTACAGAGACCGTCTACAAGCAGTCCCTCGTCCTCGGGAATGTTTGCACCTATGCAGGAACGAATGACAAATGACTTTGATAAATTTTCAAAACATTTATGACCCAGTTTATATCAACCAACCCATTCCAATCAGTTTCCGAACATGTTCAGCCTCTTGCGCAGCACTGGGATCTTTTTCTCCCTTATCTGGATTGAAGGCTTCACTGGAGGCTGAGAGGAAATAGCGATTGACTTTTCTAAAATAGCTAAAGTCCATGAGAACCACGAGGATAAAGTAGAACAGGGCAAAACCTCCCATAATGATCAAGTCCCTCATTAGTGTGTAGCTTTGATAACCGGAACTTGCATAGAAGTAATTCCTGGCATGAAAACATCCCTTGGTGCATTTGGCTATGGAAAATTATGAACATTTTAAAGAAATCTGAACAAACTTCATTGAAATTTTAAGAAGCACTTGTATAATCTTACCGCAGCAAGAGTAAGCAGGAAGATTGACATAAGCTTTTTCACAGATTTCGGATTTAGAGTCTTCGGACAAAAGTTCACAGGCCATGTTATCCACAACAACTTTACCATAGATGTACAAGGAATGCACCATCAACGGAATGGGGAAGGGTATCATGGCCTACAGTTAAATTTATAATTAGATGGATTTCCTTTTCCAAAATTAGTGGAATTCGAGACTGAATTACCCAGTAGTAGATTTCCGAGATTAAATTATTTACTCCGTCATGAAGGTAATACATTATGTAGCTTCCTACCGCTGTTATTTTAATTTTAATAAGATCATATTCATTTTGGGACAACTACTTGAACTGAAATTGTTTATGTTGATAACATACCAGCCAAAAGATGAAGCAAGTTCAACCATCCAAACGCTGTTGCTGCATTACTCACCATCTGACTAAAAAAATAACCGAATGCAATAGCTGAGAAGCCTCCCGAAAGCAGTATGGTGACCAGGGCCACTGAAAAATTGTATTCATTCATAAGTAACAATTTAGTAAAGACTCTACTAAGGAAATCTATTTGTATCAATTATATTTGCATACACGCTCCTCCATGCGTTGTAAAAAGAAATCGTTCCTGAGCAAAGAAAACAATGCCCAATGCAATTCCGGCCCAGATAGCCACATAAAGTCCATCCAGAACCAAGTAAGAAAACCAAAATGTCAATGGATTTATCCCAGTCATTGCTTGAAGGTGATGACTCTGTTCAATGAAATTAAGTTTTTATCGATCCGCATTCAATGTTGGACATAATTTGCATGTTTTTTACGAATTACAGCGTGAACGCATACCCCAGTAGTTCTTTCAATCATTGGCTTTATAGCAACCATTCCACAAATGAGTGCAACTAAAGCAAAAACATGAAAAAAATTAATAGTACTTGTCGCCACTTCAATCTAAATACAGATCTGTAATCTAATATCCAACCTGCGAAGACAAAGTAAAGACAGAATGACTTTAGCAGGGCTGCAGTTCCGCTATCGCTTGTAACACTGCTCGTGCTTTCCTGTGACATGCACGCGACAACACAAAATAAAAATTAGTCGACTTAATCAACTAAATTATGTAGGAATGAAGTTAGGGGTTTCCTGATTAGATTATACATACGTCTGGAAAGCCGCTTTTCAAGGGATGATTTTCTACTGAAATTGTTTGACTTGAGTTTGGATTAGCTATTTTTAACATGGCTCTTGTGGCAAGATTCACAGCTAATGGGGGAGAATTTAATGGAACTGTGGAGTACATGGCAGTAATTTTCATCTCAGTATTTTCGCCCGTTTCTTCTTCAACGGCAACAATATACTGGTGACGATATTTGGCGATGCTTTTCTCCTGGCCGAGTTGAGTGGATACCTTGGTGTTGTTTGTTGGTTGGGAGTCAGGAACAACTGCTTTGTATGCGTCTATATATTCCTTTGAGGAGTAATAATAGTCCCGATTAAGTCATTGATTACAATACAATGTATTCAACAATGTATTCAAACAATCTTGGTTTACGTACTTGGTCTTGAATGTGGAAGTATGTGATTGGATTTTTGTACTTATCCAGCGTAATTTTAACCTGACCGTAGTGTCGAACGTCTTGATTTCGGAGGGCTCGATTGGCTCCATTAATCCCAGAAAGAATTATAGCCAATGTGATTGGATTTTTGTACTTATCCAGCGTAATTTTAACCTGACCGTAGTGTCGAACGTCTTGATTTCGGAGGGCTCGATTGGCTCCATTAATCCCAGAAAGAATTAGAGCCAGTGGAATAATTACCTAGAAGAAGAAGTGGCATAAAAATGAAACGCTTTGAAATTCTAGTTAGATTTTTACTAAATTCTAGATTGTAATTAGATTTTTACCTGGAATACGAGGACAATTATCTTGGCACAAGACAGCCTGTAGTTTTTCTTCATCAGGGCAGAAATTCTCCTCAGGGTTAAACAGACGCCGACGGATTTTACTCCAATAAAAAAAGATGAGCTTTCCATTGAAAGTCTGATTTGATGACGGATCAATAACTCGGGATTCTTTTGGAGTGACGGAAGATTTTGCAGAGTCCTGTCTGAATTCACGCATTTCGTGGACACTGCATGGAAATTAATGAGACGTAACTAAAATGTGCTCTGAATCAGAGCCGCTCTGATTCAATTAATCATTTCTTAAACATTTCTTAATTCTCACCTGTGGAAGACATCCTCAATTGCTAAACTGTCAATATGCACCGTCAGTATGTTTAAAGCGTCTTTATTATCGTAAAGTTGGTAAAACAATTTGGGAAACATGACAGCATCAGTTTTTGGAACTAGGAACGTTACATCTTCTCCTCCACACAGTGAGCGTTCGATTCTTAACTTGAGCTTGTCCAAGTTCTTGACAAACCATGCGAACTAATCTTTCTCCACTCCCAAAAATATTCAGTTTGATCGTGTATCCGTCCCCTGTGCATTGCCCAGTAATTATTTTGGTCACCAAACAAAACACGAAATCATGCAACAAAACTAACCAAAAACGGAATTGAGAAATATTGGGGACCCAAAACATCTCAATCTGCCATCGCATAAAACGGCAATCTTATCCGAAACTTCACACGCCGTTTCGATTGAAGTTGAAGTGAAAATTACAGTGCGCCCCTCCTTGTATTTCTGAGGAAAGGTAAGTTTTAAATGTTTAATTGCCTGCAAAATCATCTAGTTCATTTTTCCGTACCATCAAAACGTTCCAAAATATTTTCCTAGATTCTGGTTCCATGTCATGGGTAGGATCATCTAGGATGACTACTTTCGGATTTCCCATGAGTGCAATTGCACAGGAAAGGAGGCGTTTAGAAGATTTGGATAATTTCTTTCCAGGGATTTTCAACTCGTCTGTCAAATTTAAAAGGTTTGCAACATGTTTTGCTTGGACCAATGTAGAATCCCAATCTTTTCCTTTTAACTGTGCAAAATAAATCGAGATAATATAATAAATTAAATCTGGATCTATATATTATCTGGAAAGAAGTAACTTTACCCATCCAAATAAGATCAAGTGCTCCATCACGGTGAGATCATGAAATATCATATTCTTCTGTGGGCAGAGTCCTACACAACGCTTTGCATCTGTCAAGTAATCTTGAATATCGTAATCGTTTATATGCGCAGTTCCTTCATCCGCTTTTAAAATTCCTGCATAATTTAAGAGAACCATGTAATAATTCCAATAGATTTCCAAGTTTGTTTGGCTAGAACTGTAGATACTGACCCAGTAAAATATCAACCATCACGCTTTTTCCACTTCCAGCATCCCCCAAAATACAAGATATTTCATTGATAGCAAAGTCACAACTAAATCCTTTCAGTACTCGATCGGAGTAGAAACTTTTCGAAAGTTTTTTGATCTTGACTCCAACGTCTTGAGGTGCAGCAATTTTTGAATCTTCGACAGGTATGGCAAGGGATTTACTTCTCTCACTCCCAGCAGTACGGACAAGACCAAGTTCTTTGAGCACGCCTAACCTCAGTTCACCCACGGCCGAGTCCAATTTTACTTCTCCAGTGGACTCATCTTCTTGAAGAGAAGTCTTTCTCCTGCAGCAATAACAGCAACATTTGACAAATTCTGGAAACTTGGTGTCATCATATAAAGCATCATAAAGGAGTCGAAATGGATTCTTCAACTTCCGACTTTCCACCAGGGTTGGACGAATGGTGAGAGTGAGAATAAAGTAAAACCAACCATTGAAAATTAGCATGGCGAACATGGAAGCCATGTTAAGTCTGAAAGTAATTCAAATTCACCCTCTTCAAATTACTCCGTATATTTTCCAAACACGATGCAAAATGACACTTACGAGTCCGCCTCACTGGCGTACTCGAGCATATTCGTCCATTGGGCTCCAATAACTGCAAAAATTATTAGTGCGTGGTTAACAATTATTGCCATTTTCAACTTGTCGTTTTTCGCCTCACCCCGAGACTCCCATGTCGCAATCATATTGAATCCCCAATAGAGACACATGTTAGGACAAATGGCAAGAAGGAATTGGGTTGCAAGATATCTTTGTCTTGTTCCGACAAGCAGAGCCGGAAAAACGAATGTCGAAATCCAAATCAAAGCAGCGAGACTTACGGCATGAGAAGCTGCACAAATAAATATAGCAGTTCAAAATAGGAAAAATAACTT
>JAAXNX010003174.1:0-11346 GCA_036491905.1 Folsomia manolachei
CTCACTCACTACCCAACCTAAAAAAGTGTGTGCATTCTTCTTTCAGGAAGAGTATAACCATAGCTCGATAACATCTTAGAATAAGAATGTATGTAAATTACATTGTCTACTCAATCCAGAGCCTCCACTGGGATCAAAACCACCCGGATGGAGGGGGTGCGTTCCCGCAGCCGCTTGTTGGCTGGCAAATCTCCGCTTCATTTTTGTGGGTGCCACCATTTTGAGACAGTTTTGACTCAATTCACACAAATTATCTGAATAATAATAATAATTCTGCGAAAATCCGGCAGTTTACTAATTTACACTCCTCTCGGTCACACCCAAACAATCCGTGTTTAGTTTCTAGCTTAAAACCACGTTGAACTCGGACACAATCACAGAATTTCTCTTTTTTCCACTCCAACCTCAATTTGAGGAGAGATTTCTTAAGCGAGGCAACTACTTTAGTTTGTGGTGTGTTTACAACAAATAGGAATAACTGGTTGATCCAAGTCTACGTATAAAATGGTATAAAATGATGATGCCTTGGAATTGAGCACTATTTCGCAAATCCAACCACGTCTCTGAGTGAAGTGCACAAAGCAACTGATTTTAGAGAGCTGTAAGACTCGTAGTCTAACCGGTGTAGAAAGCTTGGTTTGGTTTGCATGGGGACTGAGAAAAAGTTGGTTTACTTGTACATATCAAACCAATTGATAAGTATAGAAATGTGCATGCAATCTAGTAGTAAACAGTGGATGGTGGTGCATAGCATACCGTTGCTTGCTTGGTTGGTACGCGTGGGTCATCAACCTACAGTTACACTCTGCTCTACTTATGCATACAGTTACAATACAATACAACACAACATCCTTCCATGGCACAGAGAGAGTTTCATTTAGCTTTATATCCCATCCTATCCCATGGGGTTCATTGGCCTTAATTCAGCCCTTCGTTGCACCAACCAAGCCAACTAACTCAGTAGTAACAAATAATTGTAAGACTCGTGCTGTGGGGGTAGGGTTCCCTGCGATAAATAAACCAGTAACCAACAGGAGTAAGGTTGGGAAGTTGGGAATGGCTAAGGTTGATGTTGCATAGCAACATCAATGCACTTGGATTGCATTGGCGAAACTCATTGTTGTGAAATGCTAATGTTCTTTTTCTTTAGCTAAGTCCATGTCCGATGTGCGTCCGTCTAGAGTTTTAGCGACCTAAGTGTTTACTTTGTTTTAAGACGGTGGTAATACACTGGTTGAATAGGGAGTAGAGTGTGGGAGGGCACCTTCAGTATCCGCGTTAATATGACATTCACTCACAATTCGGTCTTTAGAGTCGGAAAAGGTTTACTCTGAATGCTCCCCGACTGAGTCATTCATATTCCGTTACAACTTACAAGAGAGAGAAATGGTTTGAATAAACAAACGATAACAATTAAATTAAATATTTGTTTACTCGAAGTTAGTACCACTCTATTACCCACCTAACACCTACTCATCCATTATTTAACAATGCATAATAGCATGAGGTAATAATGTCCTACCTAAAAATAAAGTAGTCAAAATTAAATTCTTACCGTCACGACTCATGCCCACTGCTATGCATTTCTTCAATCGGCAGTATTGGCACCGGTTTCGGTTCACCCGGAGGATACTGCACTGCTGATTTTTTGTACATGGTCGATACTGGATCTTCTGTTGAATGCTTCTTCTGAAGAATCCCTATTAATTTCGCAAGAAAAATAACAAGGACATTAGTTCAGTGATCTTTTGTTTTTACTTGACATCATCATAATATAAATATTGAAGCTACAAACTAATAGCATCATCAAAAGCATATGCTACCTAATCATGTAATAGGCACACGATCGACACAAGTTTTGTGCGAATACGGCAATGAGCCAATATTTATCACACAGATGCACGAGTCAACCATGAGCTACAATTGGAGGCATATTCACATATCTACATACGTGCATAAGCAATACCATGAATGGTCGATTTCTCAAAAAACAAACCTCCAACTTTATTGAACTAGAACTAGGTTGGAGTTGACATTATTATTTCTGCATTAATTCTCAGGTCATAGACATCTCTCAATCTTCTTACCAACCAACTTCTTTATAATCGCATCTCATCAGACAAGAAAATAGAAAAGTTGTGAAAATTGGCAAAAGTCAAAAGTGTAGCCTGCCTTCAGATTCAATACAGACAATAAGTTGAGTCGACTAGTTTACTTGACTTGGCATTCTCAATATTGCAACATTTGTACTACTTATTCCGAGGAGCTACAAGATACACACATTGCGATATGTTAAATATCACAACATGCATATCAAACTCAACAACCACCTTCACTTACTTGGCTTGTTTTACATTACACACAAAACTATATTTTATACAATCCTTACAATGAACCCTGTGTACATATTCCTTGACTGTGATGCATGGGAAACATGCATGAGAGTCACAATGACCCTCACTACCGAGTTCACCGACCCATATATTCTAACAAATATGTACATACAAGCATAATGGATGGACATTGGTCTGCTGCTCTTGCTGGTCGCAATAAAGACTTTTGCCTCCAATTTCGTGCTTTGTGAAATTCTTATAATAAAAGTTGTTGAACTCTGTTCTAAAGTCGTCAAGCAGAAAATTGACCATGCAACTTACAAATAAGCAAGCATAACATACTAACAAATATTTAAAGAGGTTTACCTTGCACCCTTCACAAGAGTGGACACCATAATGGAAACCGGAGGCTTTGTCGCCACAAACTCGACAGAGAACCGTGGTCCCATCGAATTCTGGAAAAATAGAAAAAAAGTTGGTTACATTTCAGTTTTTACTAGATTCCATTCCACTTTAAAATTTACATGATGCATATTATGCCAAGTCCAAATGTGGAGTAGTGGTCTAGTCTAGTGGGTAGGCGTGGGTACATAATCACTGAGTCCACGTTCAAATGTGCAGTTCAAGGCTAAACTTGTGCATGCAACGACACACCACTTGTGGCTTTTTTTAGTTTAGTTTAGTTTTTTTACCCCAATCTTTCTAAAGCACCACATCCATCTATTATGCATACATATTGTACACCTATCAACTCACAGTGCAAGGATTAGTATCATATCCAACCCCATTCCCAGCCGAGGTAAACCAAGGCTTGCATTTTGCAACAAATTATGTGGATGTATCTGCCAGAGATTCTGCCACACTGCAACGTTTATGACTTTAGGTGATTTCATGATCGAGACCATTTGTTTGAAAAAAATCAAAATAACCTTCTCCCTACCATGAAATGGATATATTATCAATCAATGACACCCATGAATGACCAAACCGAGGCTTTTCCTTGCCATTATCACACAAAATTCAGGGACTTACTAAGATATGTGTAAAAAAGTAATATGATTTCATACCGATATCAATCGTGCTGGACACATTGTTACTGCCGCACCCCATCAGTAAATTGTTATTTGAGTCGCAAGTATTGTAATAATCCATCATTTTGAATCGACTTGGATCAATTTCCAAATTGGATAAGTACATTTAAAAACAGGTCATTTGCTCTGTAACAAGTATTTCAAGGTCCCCCAAGTTAAGTAACTTTACAAGTATGCCACAAATTTTTCTCAAGTTTCGAATTGAACCACTTTCACAAAAAAACTCCAAGTTTCGGAAACTTAGTTTCCAGTAGTTTCCCGTACCACACCCACTATGGTCTAGAACAAGTGTCAAAAAGACGCTAGTGTGTTAGTTGGTTGGTTTGGTTGCTTGACCAGTTTTACAGACAGATTTGAGAGCCCGACTGTTGGCAATGAAAGTGAAATTGAAACTGAACTTGACTGGGTAGTTTGAGCCGAGTTCCATTCCAGAAGTGAATTCATATCAAGTTATGTATGAGGAACGGTCCCATCATCATCCAGCCAACGTGGTTAGTATTGCCTCAAACACCCTGTTCGGTGGTGGTGCGGTGGGGTTGGGACGCGTTTTTGGTTAACATGCAAAGGATTCGAATAGAGGACATAGAACTCCGAAGTATCTCAAGGATAAGGATGGCGATACAATGACCTTCTACTCCGAGTTTATTGGACAAGTGGGGCATTAACCTTAGTATTCCACTCTCCTTCAAAACCAGCCAACGCAAACAACTCCTACCCACTGGTTACACTATACCAACCACTTTCTGGATCATACTTTTAACCCTTTTCTTTAACATGGACACCAATTCCCACCAATACAGTCAACCCAGTGCCAGTCAGCTATACTTAACCAGCTCCAAATAGTTCATAGAAAGAAGCCTGTCCCATGATACTTTTACCTTCATGGTTTGTTGACACCTTGAAACAATTACTGCTGGCTAACTAACTAAATCAAGTCTGCTTGTGCATTTCATTTTCATTAATGACCAATTCCATTATCTCATCCATCCAGTTCACGGCATTGGGTGCAAGACTGGTAATCATTGCAATGCTAAGCTCTCCGGTTACTAACTTTTGAACATATTATAAGGTGAGAATGGATGATTGGGGTTAAACCAAGGATTATTAGAGGTGCAATGTATTTTTGTTGTCTACCTCATTATGGAATGGACAGGGTTTACTTGAGGTGGACAACTTGAATAAAAACAACGCCATATTATTGAGCTTCTTTATTTGTATGAGGGTGAGGCAATATATTATTGTTGTTATTTTTGTGACCATTGACTTCACCTGAGTCGGAGTTATACATTATTTGCATGACTAACATAATCATCCTAGCTCGTTTCGATTCAAGAGTACAAACACCTCTTCATAATGACTGATTGTCGTCGTTGATAATATTATTGGGACAAGCCATCCAACTCTTGATTCCATACAACGCCAAACAAAACCAAACCAAACCACGCTGCCATGCCTTGGGAATATAAGTGTCAGGACCACTACTGCCACCACCGCCACCGCACCATGACCGAAGCCAAGGTTCACTTACTCCGCCCCGACGCTCTAATGCGTATTAGTCTTCTTCTAAAAGTACAAAACGGGTTGCTTAGCCTTGGTCTCCCTGCCTTCGACCACTTTACGAGTTCGACGTAAATAGTTCAGTTCACTCACCCAGTTTATGCCATAGGTACAGGCTCTGCTTAATTATAGGAATCTTAAAAAAGCATGCATTCATCCCACTCTCGTCTGTTCGTCCTTAAAAAGGGAAACTAGAAACCTTTTCTTATTTAAAGCCTTATCCTTAAGAATGAGCAGATGTAAGCTTTAGTTTGGTCTATTTAACACTGCTGAACCCTTTTCATAAGCAGTAAAATAAGTGCATACAAATATAAAAAAACCTTTAATGGCATTTACTTACTTTACCGGAAGCAATATTTTAAAATTTAAGTGTTTGGATTCATTTTTGTAGTCCTCATTGTTAACGCGGCCTTTGTATTGTTCACAAGAAAAATGGTCAAATGCCATTGGAAATAATCCCTATGTGGTTTATGACTGTGCTTTGTTCTTACAGGACAAAAATGGAATTCGGCTAACGACCTCGAGTTATGGGGTCATTTATCAAGTCAAATGCAATGCATGGAACATTTGTTTGCCTTGGAACTGGAGTGAACCAACCTCCATTTCTTTACATTATTTCTCAAGATATTTATAAAGATGAATATCTGAGGAAAGTGCATAAATTTCAAATGTGGATGAAACCTCCATATTCAACATTAAGATATGCATTGGATACTCGAAAGTCAACAAATTTCTTATTACTCTTGGTCATAAGTAAGTATTCCATTCATTCATTTAGCAGGAAAAGACGAAGTGCAATGAATAAGTAGAGATCGAGTTGAGGGAGTGGAATAGGTCAAATCAAACAAATTNATAGGTCAAATCAAACAAATTGAATAATATCCGACCCATTCAACCCAAAAAGGACGAGACGATGAACTACACAAAAGTATGAATGTCTCATTTATTTTGGGCATTTAATATTTGCATGCAATATGCAATTTGTCTTTGCAAAGTATTTTGTATGCTCGTACCGATAACAAAATTTGATTTGCAACTCCCAAATTTTGAAACGAACCATAATTTTGACCGTTTTCCATCCATCTGTCCGTTGGCCACGGACAAAAACAACTTGGGCCAATAAACTCTCTACATCCATCCATTTGGTTTAACAACCCAAGAAAAAAGTAGTCTCAAACAAATCTTTCCGTTTCATCCATCCATCCATGCCTGAGTGAAGCTCGTTCCTCTACTAAGATTCATGATGGGTTAGTGAAAACAAATGCGCAAATCTGATAATGTTGCGCTAAGCATAGTGAACTAACCGTTGAAGGATATCATACTAGTGTAGAATATACATACCATCGCACAAAACAACAATACAATTAATAATACTCGCAATCAAGTTAAAGTTGAAGGTGTAATGCACTTAATAAAAAAATGCGAAATGGAAATTGCGACAAGACATTACCAGATACACTTACATACTTGCCTACATTTGCCCCATAGAAAAGATAAAAACCAGATAGACACAGCATTTAGTCGGTTCTCCTTGCTAACTCTGTTCATATCTCGTATTACCAACTTTGTTATTGGCAGAGGAGAGACCAATAACCTCAAGATAGGTGGGAACAAGTTAGCGAGAGAGCAAAAAAGTAATTGAGTTCATGGTCATGTTATAAGAGAGAGTGACTGCTTTTCGTTCAAAGGTTCGTTCAACCTTTGGGTTGGCTTCTCTCTCATAACAACCCTTTACCCACCAGTGCCATCATGTAATACATGGGACACAAAGTGCATTAACCATCTCCATATCCACAAAATAACCCAACTGGGAATACTTATGAAATATGTGTGTTACTACATTCGAACAGCCAAGTCAGCCAGTTCCCTCTCTGCCTGCTAAATACTTGTGCCAGGTTTGGATTGGATAAAGTTTAGTATGTCTTTGGGAATGGACTTCTTAAAGTTAGTTGAACTGCAGTACTGCCTAACCTAACTCTGTTAGTTAGTCATCTTGACCATAGATACGTAGCAATCAGCAACAATTACCCGGCTTACTTTACTTCTTGCAAACTTCGTAGTTTCCCATTGTATCGTGACTTGGATCACGTAATATGATACGGCCCATGGTAAAAAGTTTTGTTGAACCTGCCGGAATGAGTGATTGTACTTTGCTTATTACATATTTGCACTCTACTTTGCAGATTTTAGGCATGGCAAAGTAAAACTGCCTCAATAACAAATAACATTTGATTGTTGGAAATGTAATGGAATGGAATTACGATGCATTCAATGTGATGGGTTAAGGAACTCCGGATTTTTTTGCAAGGGTATTATTTGTGTCCGTGAGTGTGTCTCGTCTATTTAATTTGACTTAAATAAGAAATGAGCATGTTGTCCCTCACTCCACTTACTTTTTCTATCATCTACAACAATAACTCAGCAGCGGTGGGCATGATGGGTCAAAAACTTGTGAGTTTAATAATTTATGGAAGGAGTCGCATTGATTGGGCAACAAATTTTCCTGGCTTTTGAGCAATCCAGTTTCGGAAAATGTCAACGTAGGGAAAGGTACACCTTCAGTAATTGCCTAGAAGGATTTTCCTGTTATTAACTGACAATCATGACGCGAGGATTGTCCGAAAGGTGTTTAATTCCAGAAATTGTCCATCTTTATTAGAGCTCATTTAAGAAAAGTGGAATTGGGGTTATTGTACTTGACATATTCTTGTGGCTAGTGTTTTCTTGAAACTATTATTAACACCGGTAAACTGTTTATTCCATTTGGCCATAAATACTTTATGCAAGATTGCCTGATCAAAATCGGGCTCGAGGTTATATTTAATTTGAAAGTGCACACTTATTAAATGATTTCATACAAGTTTGAAAATAGGCACATATTAACAATAGAAATCCTTATATATAACAGCAGAGTGACGCAGGAGTAAAGACGATTGTTTGTTTTAGAAATAAGGTAGTTCCAACAAGTTTTATAGTTCATTCCCCAGTTCACTCTCAAGTTCGGTGGCCTGCCTATTTTTTATCTAAAAAATAAGCTCAAACACGAGTTGAGATACTACATCGGTCCACATTCAACATTAAATTCCTGCATCCATTCAACCCATTCTGTGTCAATTGAGCTTATCATATTTTTTCGCTCCTGGGGTCAGAAAACTGACAAAGGCTACCGACCTAAATCTGTACCAGTGGCATTGGCACATTATCACTTGAGCATAAACCCACCCACACATTTTTTCCGTGCACTAAAAAGTCCTGTGATCTCACTCCGGGTTGGTGACAGCTACAGCCAGCCACGAATAACATTCCTTTTAACCAACTCCCGTTTACTCACCTCACCTCATTCTTAAAACATGAACTAAATATTTTGAGCATATTAACAGCGGCTGTTAAACAGCCTAAATCCGGCTGGAACACGAGATTTTGCAATCAAGAAACGTGAGTGACGAAGTTTGCTCGGGAACATATAAAGACATGACGTGTGCTAATTGGCAACTGTCGCTGAACTTTTCAAATGGGTCAATGACTTGTAAAATATGGATACTTTGGTTTAGTCTAGTTTCGTTTAAGATAGCTCCATTTCATCCATTAATACCGTGGAGTGCCGTAGATAAAGGAAATTGTCTAAGGAATCCATCCATATGCTTAGAAATGAATTTGGATTTATTGTTCCATTTAAGGAAAAGAGAAACTATAACCACTAAGACTGGTTCGTAAGTAGTCCCTCTACTGCAGCTGCCTCTGCCACTAATGCTCGACTTGGCAGGAGTTAAAGTAGAATTATTCACTCTTGCTGAAACACAATTTACTTAAAGTATTTCAAATCAAAGCATGACATGAAGCTGGGTGACTGAGTTTAGAAAAGGTAGGCCATCCCAGTCTCAGCCACACAACCAACCCTTTTCTTCTTTAAGGGAATAGGTGAGAAAAGTGAATGACAGGCATCACATCAGCCAGTTTTTCTTTTGGAAGCCAATGTTAATAGTGTCTCATTATACGGCAATGTCTCATTCTATTCATTACCTCCTTGTTGAGTGTGAAGATTTACAGGTTTGAAATCCTTCCCTATTTTTCACCCCCTATCTCTTCCCTCAGAGGTAACATCATCCCCAAATAGGAGGAAGCTCTTCCGCTGCAGTGCATCGTGCAACGCCAAGTTCTTCCTCTGTGAGGTCATTGCCGTCACTTCACGACTTGATTTTGTTTGTAATTCATATTGTACCTTGCTACGGATTAGCATTTAGCATTTAGCGTTGCATTGTTATACTCGTACCTTGCCATTTTTATTTGATGATTGCTTGCAAAATATAGTAAAGCCCATGGATGTTATCAGGCAACGCTCCCAAACAGCCCGACGGAATTGAACTTGGGATTTGACTTATGTGGCGGATGACGCAAGTTTGCACGTACACAAAAAACGCTAACTACAACGACCTGTCTGTCATAGAAAAACAAATCCAGTACACAAAACAAGGCAAAGGTGCATCTCTAAGTACATGAGAGGACATCAAACTTCCCATATCTCATCTGGTCATATGTTCTTTCCGAATTTTGTGAAACACGATTCGCACACTTACTTCCTCATCCGCGTCCTTTTTATTTAGCACCTGTTTACACCTATTTAAGCAGTTATCCTGTTTTGCTTCACGACCGAATGCAATTCTATGAAATCCACTTCGTTATGTAAATAAATCTCTTCTGCCCGTTTAACTAATTTGATTTTATCAAGTCAATAATGATTGACACTACCTGTTTAGCAGTAGCCGTCACTGCATGAGTATGAACAAATCCGCAAATTGAAGCACCAGACTCTACATAAGCATAAGAAGGTGGGATGACTGAACTTTATGGTTTGATCCGGAAATAAATAACTGTCAGCTCATGCACCTCATCAAATTTGATTGCTGTTGGACTGCATACTTCAAAATTTGGATTACTCACGCAAATCAAGTAACGCAAGAGACTTTAAACTTTGTGACCTTGATGGGTTAGCGAACCCTTTGCAATATAACAATATACCATGAGCTGGGGTTGGGTTACTCGTTTGTAAATGGTAACTCTTTACTGTGAATATAGTGGCTTGGCTTTGGATGTATGTGCGTGTAATAAAAGTGGATAAGAAATAGTTACACCAGAAAAATTTGTAATTAGCACAATAACCTCCACAACATGGATTCTAGTTGTGAAATCTCACTTTGACAAATAAAAAGTCAAACTCATGCTCTCTTGCTTGAGCTTGCAACCCAGACTATTGCATTATTCTATGACAATTTATTATAACTCTCCTCTCCACTAAGGCATAACATAACGCAAAATGTGGCTTTATAGCAATAAGTCAAACTAGCTTTCACTTGCATTTTGTATGTGCATCTTTAATCACGTGTCGATTACATAAAATATTATTTGGCAATTACACCCAGCAGAGCCGCAATAAATGAACGACACCTGAGTTACATAAGTGACCAACGTAATTGAAAGCTTGTCAAAATGTTGCATAAAATAGAATTTTGCAAGATCGACTTGTTAGAAATCACTGCAGTTTTTTTCAGATTGGCCAGAGTTCGTTACTTGTTCTTATACAAATGTCAATATGTCATCCTATATGTGTATGTATCTTCTAATATTCATTGTCACTAGGCATTACCACACTGAGATCTACTATTCAGGAGCACGACTAAATTACTACTATTTCAATCCCAATACAATGAACCCATCCATCCAAAGCAAGCAATTAGTAGAAAAGGTATCCCCCACCATAATGTAGCAAATAGTTCAGACATCATCAGACTTGCACCCCTCCATCAGACCCAAGTACAGCCAGAACTAAGCTCCATATTATACGGGACGGACAGGTAAATTTGGTTAGTACCATACTTTACCATAACAAAGTAACTAAACTACAGGAGAGGAAGTTACCATAAAGAATTTGCAAGTCAAGTAAAGAGCAAAATAAATGAATGACATAATAACCGTGATGTAAAGCAAAGGTGAATAACCTCTCTTATCGTGTGTACTCTACTAAATAAGTCAAATCAATTCACGAGTAGGAACACTACCTATCCCTAACATAACATAACATGAATGACGATGTCCTCAATTTAGAAATAAAAAGTTGCAAACTTTGCACGGAGCTTGCAATAACGGAGCAATAGCACCCACCCCTGGGGAAAGTCCATATATTACTTAACAATAATGTTTCAAGTCCGGGTTGAAACACCCTCAATTCTTCCAGGAACTTGGATAAACCTACCCACATATTAACGAGGCTTTTGAACCCGCATTCCCCAAAAATAGTCAAAACATTGTCCCTACCCTGGGTGACTTTGCCAATTTTCTATTACCCTGTCACGCAAACCTCGCATCACCCC
>JAAXNX010003175.1:0-11346 GCA_036491905.1 Folsomia manolachei
GTTTAACTTTCATCGCGAGTAAGACAAGTCTTTGCATAATGTTGACTGGTATTCCTGTTTGTCGAAGATTTGTGAAAAAGTACTGCTTCAAATTGATGCTTTGTGGTGATGGGGTAAATAAATTTATGAATGTCTTGAATTAACTCTGCACATTTTAAATGTCAGTGACCTAATATTTAATGTTGACTCACAGGGAATTCGTCGTGGCGTTGCTGGCAGGATTGGAACTTTATCCGAAGCAACGGACTCTGCGAGTCGGCGTGGGCATTTTTTAAAAGTTGGACGCACTGCAATTGAGAGTGGATACTTTGCTGTGAATGGTTACATTGTTTTCGAAGTTATGATTGTGGTGAGTTCAAGGATTTGTTTGGAAATTGGGTTCAAATATCATTAATTAATAAGTGATAAAATTCCACTCACAAAATTTTACCAATTTGTTTAGGACACAGAAACCAGTCCAGTAGCAAAGTGGGAGGATTATTCCAATTGGAAGATGTAGAAGGTGTGTTATTTGGACTTTGTTGAAGTATATTAATATTATTATACATTATGTGTTTCTTAGTATTGTTTAGAGTTATATACTTGCTATCATTGCTATGTATCATTAAATAATTAAAACGTTGAAACAAGGAAGTGAAGATTCATTTTTTGTATTGCATCAACATTCTTAGTAATTCAATGCTATTATGATTTATAGCTGGGGTAAAACATTCTGTTCAATATTCACCTCGCCCATGCATATTCATTTAATAGAGTTAAAAAAAGATTCAATGTGTTTATTGCTTGTAATGATACAACGACAACAACGTTGTTTAACACCAACTCCAAATTGGAGTCTCCAACTCCTGCGTCAAGAGAAAGTGCTCACGGATGGTACAACAAGCATGACCCTTTAGTTGAATGTCGTGAAACTGACCGCATGCAGATTGGTCATTCTTCTGACAAATGAACAGTGCTATCCGTTGGTATACGCTTATCATACTTTTAACAGGTGGGCTGACATTTACTCAACTGGACATCACTTAGCATCTGTTCATTCAGTGGAGGTTGGATGGAATCTGATAAAGGGAATCTGATATATGCAAAAAAATTAGGACTTCTAGTACCTACTAGCTAATCCAAAAATTGTAAATGGCAAACCTAGAAAATTAGGAATGTGTAGTGAGGGCTTAAAAACTATGTTTTGGTGTCATTCTGTTTCATCGGTTACCGTTTATTCGGACGAGCTGTTTACAGGTTTAATATAGGTTTGCTACTGTGTCCATGAAATTAATAAAAAAACCAAACCAAAGAACCTTGGCACAATCTTAACCAGGCTTCTTCCGGTTAGTAGAACTACAAAACATATAAAATCTAGCAGTAAGGCAAACTGGGCGTCGTTTAGTAAAAAACCGAGGTTTAAGATTCAGCATTTCGTAAAAAAGGGAAAAAATAGCTATCCTCCTATTAAACACATTTGGTGCATTTTATTTTAACCACGCGAGGAATTATGGAGCATCAAATTTACAGTACTACCTAGTGATTCAATTTTATTAATCGAAATAACTAAAGATTGACTCCCGAACAAATTTGTACACTTCTACTCAATCAGTGGTCTGTCAAGTACTAACCAAACCAGTTTTCGGTAATTACATGTCTGAAAAAAGCGATCTGGCAACTAAGTGAGTAGGATTCGTCAAAATTTAATTACTAAACTATGCATGTAAAAAACGTTCCATTGCAAAGTTTTAATCCAAAGCAATACATAAGCTGATACCACATGAACACTAATTTCCGAACAGTATTTGGAAGATTAGGCTTTTGAACATTCTGAGGAACCATCGAATTAATATTCATCTTACTAATCCAAGCAACGCCACAATATTGCTTGGCTAATAACCGGTTGGTTTAGTGCATCTCGCCCTATCTCACACGACCTTGACAATGATCGCAAGTCCTATTTTGTCTGACAAAATAGCTTGAGGAAGGAAGGAATCTTTGTTTTTTGCCCAACTATTCATAGTTGCGATTTTCTTCCTGTTCCATTTGCTTGACTCAATTTTATTTGTCTTGGCCAAGTTTGTTTTCTAGCATTTGTGAAGCTCCATTGGCTGGGATCCCTGCGTTCTTCGCAATTGAAGGACACAATTAGTTAAGTGCGGGACTCATTTTTGCACCCCCAGCGTTGCGGGGTTATATAAAAATATATTTCAAAATGCACATTTCAAAAAACACTCCAAACACTGCCGTTCAAGTTAGAAAGGCCTGCAAAAAGTATGGCCAGAACACAGTTCTACACGAATTAGACATGACTGTTCCCGTCGGAAGCACGTATGCTCTCCTGGGAAGTAGTGGGTGCGGCAAAACTACTTTATTATCCACCTTAGTAGGGCTTCTAAAACTAAGCGGAGGCACTGTGCAATTATTTGGTCAAGATGTTTCCAAAACGGATATTACCCTGGTTGGATATATGCCACAAGTTAGTTCACAAACATCTCCCAACACATTTGTTTGGTGCAAGTTATGACCTTGTTTTAAAATTTTAGGAATCTGGACTTCATTCCGAACTCAAAATTTCAGAAGAGCTTCACTATTTCGGTCGCCTTTATGGTCTGGATTGGACAATTGTTGAAGAGAGATTAAAATTTTTGGTAAAATTGCTCCAACTCCCGGACAAAGACCCTGTTATTCAAAATCTAAGGTGGGTACTAATTGGCCAAGAATTCTGAATAATACTTAGATATTATACTAATTAAACTGATTTCAGTGGCGGAGAAACTCGAAGAGTGTCACTTGCCGTTTCTTTACTTCATAAACCACGCCTACTCATCCTTGACGAGCCTACGGTTGGAGTTGACCCACTTCTTAGGCAAAAGTCGGTTATTTTAATATTGCTCAATTTTCGCAAGGATTGTCAGTGACAATTTGTCACTCATTAGTTTAATTGTCATTGCAGTATTTGGGAGTATTTGTACGAATTAGTCAGGGAAGAAGGTACCACAATAATCCTCAGTACGCATTATACTGAGGAAGCTCGACAAGCTGATGTTGTCTCCGTAATGCGCCACGGTCGACTTTTGGTGGAGGAAAATCCACAATCTCTTATGGCTCGGTATGGTTGCGATATCCTGGAAGATATTGTGGTCAAACTTGCTCGCTCCCAGGAATTGGAGACATCAAATGATCAAATCCAATCAGAAAGTGGTTTCTACAATATACTTAAACGACGTAGTAGTGCCATGAAAAACGAGAACGGAAACATTGTGAATGTTTCTTATAAGCGAAGAAATAGCAACGAAAATAGATTGTCAAATATTTTTGTGGCTCATAAGGAAACTAACTCTTCGTCTCCTCCAGATTGTGGTGAGTTGGTTAATAGTTGTGAATTCATTCAAGTACAAAGTTTGACTACATTATACTTCGTTCACTTTTTAGAATTAAAGCGACGAAGTAGTGGAGATGTACTGAAGCATGTTGTCGTTCAAGATGGGAATGGCAGTGACAATTCATCACAACCCGATTACCGTGAGTTTTGACTGATAAGGTCCTAATGGCATTCACAGATTTAATATTTTCGCTTATCAATTCTCAACTTTATTAGAATTGACAAGAAGAAGTAGTGGGGATAAGTTAAGCAATGTAGTGTCTGAACCCGAGCAGAGTCCAATTCACCAAGGCTCCCGTGAGTGGATTAAATAGTTTGGTAATACCGTAATGGTCATATATATTTAAATGTTCCAGATAAGGGAAAACCGCCGTTCTCTTCCAAAAGCAGGAATTGGTGGTTCCGTCAAGTACAAATTATCAACGCCATTTCAATATTGAACTTCATAACTTATATTCGACATCCGGTGTAAGTACTCCTTTTCTGTGTTAAACATCAATTTAATAAAAACGCTGTTTGGTTTCCTAGAATACTTTACATAATGCTAATCGCGCCAGCAAACACTATCGGGTTGATTTATTATGTCTACAAGCCAATCCCTAATACTGACATTGGTACGGAATAAGGTATAGAAAAACTGTTAGCTGACTAAAAAAACTTTTGAACTTGACAAATAAGGTGTGGTAAATCTGGAGCAATCGAATTGTTTCCAACTTCCCATGGACCAATACAAACTTGGATGCGAGCTTAGCGTGTTTCTCCACGAGTCAGGCAGATTAAAACTGGTAAGTATTTAACTAAGGTTTGGAAAATATGTGTTCCGTTTTGGTATCTTTAAATGAATAATTGAATTTTGCTTTAGGAAGAATTTACATCAGAAGAATCAGCCGTGGCAGCTGTAAACCGAGGGTCAAACTATGGCTATATTGTGTTTCCTAGTAATTTTTCAAGAAATATGGTGGATCGTGTAGCATTTGGACGTTTTGCAGACCGAGAAACTCTTGACGGGTCTTCTATTTCGGTGTATTTTGACTACTCCAGTAAGTAGATATAAGTGAGGAAATAACACAACACCTGGTTTGGACAAGTTTGAACCTTTTGGCTTGTGATTGATAATTTAGATTACGTAAGGAACGGATTCCTTCTTCAAGGCCTTGCTTCCGGATTCCAAGGTTTTATTGATAAGAAACTGAATGACACGGTAGTGGCTGGCCAAAATGCTACTGTCAATTTCAGTCCTACCACCACAAAACCGTTCAAGGTAGTAGAGTTATCACAACATGCATTATTAATGAGGCACACAGGCACACATAAAACAACGATTAATAATACCCGGTTGTTCCAGATAAACGAAAAAATGACGAAATCTAATGCCGTCGAAGCGACTTGGGCCGAGAATGCTGCAGTCCCTCAAATAGCTTGGTAAACAACGTTGTTATTTGGCACGTCTACATTCTGCTCAGTTTCAATTTTGTTGTCAATTCTTTATCAGGTACATGGCAATTATTCCAGCAGTCCTGGGAGTAACAATAGTGTGGGACAAAGTAAGCCGACACATTTTATAAAATTTACAACGAATTAATCGGAATTTTCCAATATTTGATGAATTTATTGCATCTTGCCGATTTCAGAAGCGTGGCGTGTTCCAACGAACGTTGATTGGTGGTGGATCTCTTCCACATTTATTCATTGCGGCAATGGGAATATATTTTTTGATATATTTAGTACAGACAATTTTAAATTATATCGTCGTACTGTGTCTAAACATTCCCTTCAAGGGGTCAGCCCTTGACTTTTTTATAGTCAACTATGGACAATCTTTGATAGGATTGAGTTATGGTAAGTAAAGTACTACAAACATTAAAACTTAAAACTTCAGGTTTCCATTTGAGTAATATTTGATGGAAATATTTAGGTTTTCTTTTGGGTATCGTATTCAATCAGGAAATTGAAGTCATATTTTGTATTTTGGCATTATCAATTACATGCAGCATATCACAAGGTAAGTTAAAACTGTGTTGTTTTTACAAATTTCTAATTAAAAATTGAAATAGGGATCACTTCGTTGGAGTCAGTTGAAGAAAAATGGGTGAGATGGCTGGTATTTTGTCTTCCCACAAAAGTGCCTACGATATCAGTAGAAAACATTATGTTCCGGGGTTGGAACTTTTCTTATCCAGAGGTGTGGCACTGCTTCATTGTTCAAGGAGCCTGGATTTTTTCCTGCCTTGGATTAACAGCACTTAATTTTTACACCTTAAATTTGTAAGTACGAAATAGTGATAATAGTGTAAATTATGGACGATATTGTGAACAGTTGAGAATTTCTTCACATTTATTTTGAGCATCAAAGTGTAAAATCATCCATTTAAAACCAATTGCAATTTAATTCTATAAAATTCCGGTTACTGCTGATCAAAGGAGCCGAAGCTACCCGCGGTATTCCCATATTCTCCATCATTTCCATCCGCATAGCTTGACGTGAAGCTGTCCTTCTTGGCATCGTGTGTTCCGAAGAATTTTCCATTACTGGGAGAATTTTTAGTATGAGTAAATTTGAACATGCCAGGATTCCATTGACTCTGTGAAACCCCAGTCCCACTAAAATTGTTTTCCTCGTCTCCATTTGCCGTCGCCGTACTGTTTTTCATGGCATGTGCGAGCATTGCCTTTTTTAAAAGAATACTCAAAACATTTGCCAACACTTTTCGCTTGTCATCTAGAAGAATATTTTGTGACGAGGGAGTTTTAGCTCGACTTTTTTTATTATTGTAGATAATCTTACCCTCATCAATGTTTTTGTGCTCAAACGTTGAGAAGGGGTCAGCATCCTGGGACATATCCGTTCCCAAATTTACAAATTGATCTTGCGACTTACTTTCGGTGTCATCCTCATTGTCCCCTTCCTGTTCACCACTTTGCTCTGTCTGTTCTTCAGAAGAGTTTTCCTCCTTTTCGTCCGAATTTTCATTGCTGCCATCTTCATTCAAGATTAGGTTTTATTGACTTATTTAGCTAATCTTAAAATCCACATTAAATAGAATAATTACTTTTTTCGTCGTCAACATCCTCATCGCTCGGGTTGTGTACTGGTTTGTGGCCTTTGGACTTCCGAGCAGATCTTGCATCTGTTATATTTGACAGAGAAAGAGATAAAATGTTCACAGCACAATAATATTTTGTCAGCATTTCTATGAATAAATTACTGACCTATGGAAAACACCCAAATGGCAAGCAGGGCAAGTAAGATAAGTTGAAATGACAATCTCGACATGGTTATCTTTTACTTTCTTTCGTGAACGCCCTTAACTTGTTTAATTTGGCAATGCAAAATTCTATTCCGTATCTCAACTTATAAAACTTTCTCAAACTTTCTAGACTGTGTTGTACTAATAGACAGGCATACTGCTAACTAACAATTGATATATTTGTTTTGGTAACGATTCCAGGAAGTGAATGTAAAGCCTATGTATTTATGGGTAGGTCTGAAAACGACTCATCCAAAATTCAATTGTCAGAGTTTGTATGCATCGAGCTGGTGTGAATTCTCCGGCTTGAAAAATATAATAAAATAAAAGCATTTCAATTACGGTAATGAATGAGTATTTTTGGTTTAAGTAATATCCAGACTTTATTCAGTTGGGACGATTTTAAATTAATATTTGGAAATAAATAATCAATATTTAAGCTGCTGCTGGTGTTTCTACCGGATCCGGATTGTATGGATCTGGTTCAGAATTAGTGATTGCCGGTGATGATTGATGTTCACCTGAAAATGAATTCAGCAAAATTGCACAGTTACATAATCGTTTGTATATTATGAAGAATTCATTTTTCATAATATTTCTGTTTTATTACCAAAGTAAGACATTGCCGTTTTTACTTTATCTATTGTTTCCTTTGCCTTATCTACCATGCTTTGCACAAATTCAGAATCAGCCGGGCCTTGAAATGTTGATTTAAAATTTGGAAACTATTTCAATTCAACCAATAAACGATTTTGAATTATCTTACTGCTGTTTTCTTCAAGTTCTTCATCGTTTTCATTCCCAATATTCTCGGGTTTTTCGTCACGTTCTCCATCCTCTTGTTGTTCTGGTTCTTCATGTTCTTCTTGTTCCTCTTGTTCCTCCCATTGTATTTCACCATCACCAACTTCAGTTTCTTCATTTTCTTCGGGGTTTACATACTCAGGCATTTCTTGTGCGGTTTCAGACACGACATCTTCATAAACTTCAGGGTTTTCTTCCGTAGGTGCCACAAACTCTGACTCTGTTTGCTCATCTGAGCTTAATTCAATTTCGCGTTTTGCCTCGGAATCCTCCATGCTCTCGCTTTCAAATTCCATTTCTACCTCTTCTACTAACTCTTCGTCAGAGTCATGACTGGGTGCTCCGTGAACTAAAAAGTAATTTTAATTGAAAAATACATTAAACTAATATCCGAAAATCATTATTCAAAATGCGTATGTATCTACTAAACCTGTGTTAACCAGCAAAATGGCGAGGAAAATAACGCCGAAGTAACATAGCAATTTTGTTGGACCCATAACTTCCGCCGTGCAGTGGTATTAAGTTCAATTACTTGATTTACTCCATTAATAAGTAAATTGTTATTTCAATACATTAACTGCCACTCTGATTATTTAATAAGTGAATATTCTTTCAATTACAGATATGCACATACCTGGTTTAATGCATGAAACTAAAGGTTCAACTGTTCTCGGTTTTTTACAAGAAAGTTTACAAACACTGGAGAGTGTTAACTAGGTCAAATTTGAATTTTTATTACGAATTGGTGGTATCCGCTCAATGGTTGAATGTATGTTTTCAAATCGATTGTCTTACTGAATTAGACACTTATATTTTAAAGTGATTTATGACACCTGTATTTTTGTCGATTATTATACGATTTGTTACATTTTAAATCCCATAATGAATCGATTTTATTCAAACAAATGTGAGTAAATACAAAGATGATGTACATAGTACGCACGTATCAATTAGATTTTGTCATTTATTGTTACATGTTGAATGCTGAGTTATAAAAACGGCAGAAAATATCCTGAATTTGCTACATTGGATAACCCACAAGTATAAAAGTAAATTGTTCTCCCAGCATGTACAACCTGAACATAGGCAGCAATATTGNCTAAAATTTAAAATAATTTAGATGTAATCATGTTCTATGTAAATTGATTGGGCTGCGGCCATGTCAAAAAGGAATAAAATAATAATAATAATAATAATACTAGACAAAATCAGAGGCAGAATGGGACAACATGAGACAATTTGGTTGGACATAATTAGCGATGAATGTAATCCATGAAATGAATACATATGCTAGTTGTTCGTGAAGCTGAAAGTTTACTTTCAACTTTACTACGTATTTTCATCCAATATCCAACCAGTCATGACATGGAGTGGTTAAGTTGTATCATGGGAACTTTTATCATTTAAATGTATTTCTCCTAGTATTATGACACAGACTTAATCTTGAGTTCATTGATATTTACGTAATGTTATACACATCCTTCAGATACAAATGTGCGTACGTCAAAGATTGACGTAAAAAGAACGTAGTAATATGAATCTGGATATTAAACTAAATTGTTGTGTTGACCAAATTTATTCGCTCTATCTGTTGTACTCCTGTCGCAATTGAACCATCGTTGACTTGGCTCGTCTCACTTTCCTCAATAGAAATTAATTAACTAATTCGGTTGCTAACTATACTTGGCGTAATTGAACCAATTAAAAGTATCTACAAAGACTTGTATTTGGTTAGCTCCACTTTATTCCAAATTAAACTGGACTCTGGATGATCAAAGTTCCAGAACAAAAATATGTGTCGAGGTCCTGTTATTTTGCTGAAGTATTTTGCCAATGATGTAATTTATGGAATATATCTATGTTTACTTACCAAGTAATATTAAACTCCGCTGGGCTGGACTATATTCGTAATCTTTTACATCCCTTTTGGTCATTTTGTGATCTTAAAATGCGTCGATCAGTATTACGCAAATCTCAAAGCAATCACGGATGCAAAGGGGAGCAGTGGTTTTACAGACAAATAAGGACTTTAACCTTCTTAATTTCAATTTCTGCAGAGTTTGAGAAATAAAACTTAATCTAAATTTAATAAACAAACGTCATCTCATAAATACAGAAAAGTTTTGAGAAGCACATGTAAATATTTATCTGGAAAGAGTACCTTAAAATCGAAAGATTTCCATAAATATTATCGCGAAACTTTTAAAGTACCAGCATATTAAAATCTCCATTGAAGTGATAACTTCATTTCACA
Source organism: Folsomia manolachei (assembly GCA_036491905.1). Taxonomy (NCBI): domain Eukaryota; kingdom Metazoa; phylum Arthropoda; class Collembola; order Entomobryomorpha; family Isotomidae; genus Folsomia; species Folsomia manolachei. The sequence continues at coordinate 9,671 of JAAXNX010003175.1, forward strand.
AACCAATTTAAAAAATCAGTTGATTTTGTACAATTCGCCTTAAAACAGCAACCGGACCAAGATGAAACTAATTATTCTAGTCCCGTGTCTCGGTACTTGTTAGACATTGTGCGGCTTGATAGTTGTACAATTTTATTGGCAAGTTCTTTTTCAAACAGACCTGGCAATTGAATAAGTACAACTTTGAGTAAAATCGCCAAAACTAGAGCCTCTTCTGACATTAATGTAAGTTTATAAATTTAAACATGAACTACATTTTTACTCAAAGTTGTACTTATTCAATTGCCAGGTCTGTTTGAAAAAGAACTTGCCAATAAAATTGTACAACTATCAAGCCGCACAATGTCTAACAAGTACCGAGACACGGGACAATACCTTAAGATTGCAAGATTGTGTGGGTGGTTTTCGGGTTGCCTTCTATGCAGCTAGGGCATCGGTAAGTTTTTTTCACTTCAAAAATTTAACATTTTCACAGTATTTGTTTTTCATGCATCCCTGAAGTTTATTTGTTGTCATTTGTTTACGCAATAGAGCTTCCACAACACGAGTGATGGTTACATTTTGGTGAATAAATTCAGTGGAAATTGTCTCACAGCGGGGACAGGGGGAAGTTTAGGGATTAACACACCCGTCGTACAAGCACCTTGCAATGCAACGTCAAGAAGCCAGGTCTGGAAGAATCAGGCCTCTTGGCAACGATTCTTGGGAAGTGTGAGTGAGAATGACTTGCAAATTTGATGCAATTAATTAAACATTGTTTTAAAAATTGGATTGCAGACCTACTACCAGATATCCGATCTGGATAATGCGCTATGTTTGACCGCAGATGAGGCTGATATCAGCCTATACCTTCCGATGAAAGGCTTTCCTTATATGTTTCCATGCAGCTATAATCACAACATGCAGTGGTGGCTGCCGGCATTAGGAGAATGTTGAAGTGGTAGTAATTGGTCTTGTGGAAAATATTTGTAAAATTTATTTCCTGTCTTGTCATATTTTTTGTATGTGCAAAGCAATGCTGAATGGATTAGCTCCGAAAAATGTTACATGCTGGATGGTCGGGACGATTAATTTGTCAGATTTGGATGTAAATTTGATCCACATGTATATTTTTGCATATTCGGTATATACATCATTTTTTACAATATTACATAGAAATGTCTTAAATAATTTAGAATGTATTTGTAATTATAAAAGAATTAAGTAAACAATGGTCCATTGTTCAAGACGTGTTTCAATCCGCAATATGACTTACAATTTTATGCTCACTTTATTACACAGACAAATTTCAACATAATATAATTTCAATACTTCAAAACGCTAATACATTAAGTTCATCAAGGATTTTATGACGTAAATGCCACGTTATGTTGTAATCAATTATAAACCCAAAATGAAGGCACAATCATAACTGAAAGTTACAGAAACGCACTTGAGCAACTACTTCTTAAACTTACCCGAAGACCGATTCATGCTCAAAAATTGGTTACAGAAATGAATACAACGAAATGGGTCTTACTTGTTTGTATTCTCCTTATGTCAAGCATGCCTTTGGTTAGTAATTCTTTCAAATTCTAAAAGTCTGTATTAAACATTTTATAAAATACTAAATTTCTACGACATGTAGGAGACAACGGGAGTGGCAGTGGGATGGAGACATCATCGCGTACGTAGAG
>JAAXNX010003176.1:0-11342 GCA_036491905.1 Folsomia manolachei
AACTTGCGTCCTTTCGAACTCGCGTCTTTTCGAACTTGCGTCTTTTCGAACTTGCGTCTTTCGAACTCGCGTCTTTCGAACTCTCGTCTTTCGAACTCCTGTCACCCACTCGTACAATTCTTGCATTATTAGTCGTAGTCTATTACAGGAGTTACCAGGTCAATTTTTAGGTCGTGATTATCAATGCATATTTATTCGCCGTTTTAAATTGCTTTTGTGATTCAATTTTTATAAGTTACGTACCTGTAATTCATGAAAGTTGTGCATCGTATTTCACTTCATTTCCACATTATTACGCTGTCTCAGTAGTGTTCCAATGGAAAATGCCCACAAAGGAGGGAGCAATCGTTATCCCGCTTCATACAGTAGTCTCTCAATATTCTTCAAAATCATCTAATCTTTTCGTTTTATCAGAGCAATGAATAATCGTTATACTGTAAGTTTCTATTGGATCAAGATAAATCTTATTTGTCTTAGTCCCGTGCTGGAAGCACTGTCCAACTCTTTATGGTACAAGACTTATGCATAAAGGTGTTCTGGGGCATTGTATTATGAACTCGTAATAAAGTGAGTAAGCTCACTACGGATACTTCTCCATTACATGTTGAACGCTAACATAGCTTATCTTAAAGAGGTCACACTATTTATTGACTGGAAATTAATAATTACTGCCGGGAATTTACATAGTACTCGTCATGCATTTTACTTGACAAGTTATATGATATCGAGTGTGTAATCCTTTCCATATAATTTTTGCTGGTTTTATCGAACGGGTTTTTATTTGTATTGGATATTTTAAGGAATAATATTGATCACAAAATTCATAAATTTTCAGGGAGGAACCGACAGTATTTGCCAACACGGAAGGAACTTCAATGAAAAAGGAAGAAAATTTACGGGAAAGTATTCAGAACATGGTCTCAAGCATTGATGATGTTTCATTTGGGGAAAGCAAAAAGTTTATTACAAAGAATAGTGACCCTACCAATTGTTCTCCGATAAAGAATGGACCATCTAGCCCAAAACCAACGCCTATGGAAGTGGATATTCCTAATTCAAATGCAACTCATTCGCCCATTAATCTCACCCCAGCAGTTAATGGCTTTTCTGGAAGCTCGAGACAAGAACCTCCAAAGAAGGAGACATTGGTTGCAGGTGTCAACGGGGATGCGGCGTCATCCGGACCAGAATTGAATTCAAGAAATTGTGATTTAAATAGTACAGTTAGCCCTCCATTTGTAAATGGAATTGTCCTTACGAGTACGGACGTTCTCCCTGCAAACAAAGCTTTGTCCCTCACACCAGCCTCATCTAGTCAACAGCAGCAAGGACATGTTGCTGCTAATACAAGGCCGGAATCCAACTCACAAGTTAATATTATTCAAGTCAAAAGAAAACGACCCATGGAAGAATTGAAACCTCCGTCACAGCCCAACAAGAAAAAATTCACGCCTCAATCCCTAAGAACCTTTCCTACAAAGAAGTTAGAGGAAAGTCCGGTGCCCACTGAAGCTTCTGTCACACCACATTCTCGAACCCCGTCTACCCCTAAAAGTGGCTGCTCAACAAAGTCACGTCTTCCACCTTTAAAGATAGATACTACATTTGCCTTTCAGGTTTGTAAAGAAAAAATGGATACAATTTTTGATGTAGAAATTTGATCACGAGCTGACTTGTTTTACGTCTTTTCACACAGGTCAATATAAAACCAGAGACGGCATACTCTCTAGAAATTAGCAATAATTATAAACGTGCTGATGGAATTTGTCATCAGATGAAGTGCCAACATTTTCCAACTTCTATGCAAGGATTAGAGTGGACGATTTGTTCAGATGCCCCTATATGTGCTGCCTCAGGAGATTTATGCAACGTTGTTGCTTTATGTGAAGATGCAACAGTTCATGTATTCGACTTGAAAGGCCGCTATCAAATGTCACCCTTTGTTCTCTCTGGATATCCAAGTAGGCTCGTTCAAAGCGGGCGACTCTTATTAATCATAACGATAAAAGCGGTTCTTCACATTTGGGACGTTCACAGTAAAACCGTGGTTATTAAATCTGAGTCATTAATTCCGATCTTAAATCAGCCAGGCGGAAGTGAACCTGGTTAGTATAAATATGCGTAAATACAATTACGTTGATTTTTGAGCTAATTTTATTAAATTTACTTTTTTTTCAGAAAAATCAGTGGACATTTCAAATGTTTTCATTTCGGCTGGTAACTCTCCTGTGATATATTTATCCAATGGGAAATCTTTTATCTTTAATACTGGAATGTGCACATGGTACGTAAACAAATATAAGATAGATAGAGTCAGTGTGCAATATGCATCCCGTCGGAGCTTGTAGAATCTAATTTTTATGACATGTGTAGGTCGCTTCACTCAGACTCTGGAGGATTGGTGTCGTCACCTATAATGCCTGACGCTGGGGAATTGGCAACTTTTGTACAAAGTAAAGTAAATGGAAGACGGCGAAAGCCAGAACCCGTCATTCTTTCCCACATGAAACTTCAACTCACTAAAGCGGTCGAACTAAAGAAAGCAAACTCCATTCAACAGTGGATGGTTGTATTGGGGAAGACGTTGGCTTCCTATGGTATAGTTTTACAAACGATCAATAATGCGCTTTCTTGAAAAATTTTAATTATTCACTGCTAACCTTTCTGTAATTAATTTTAGGTCTCGAAAAAGAGTTGCATTTCCTTTGTGAGGACTTATTAGGTCCTGCACATTCCCATGCGAATTTAGGGACTTCGTGGGTGCCTAAATTAGGGGTAAGTCTTCCGTTTTTCATCTCATTTTTATAATGTTAATTAAAATTTGCTTACATTCACCAATAGGACTGTGTTGATAAACGTACGATGCTCCGGGAAATTTTAAATAGTCTACTGGATGACCTGAGATGGCAGGATTTTTTTTGTGAATTCGATGAACAACTCCGAAACGTCGAGTGAATCAAGAAGCTACCGCAAGCGTTTTATTTTATCGCATTTTAAGTGAAATTTACGACTGAATTTATCAGTTCTTTCGTTTTTAATATTGAGAACATTTTTCAAGTTTTAATACCAGACCAATTTTAAATTTTTTACGTGGAAATGCATAGTTGAGTTTTCTATGCAATTGTACCAAATAATAAATAACGCTACTTACCTGCCAAATCCACTCCACGAATCTTTTTTCAACAAAAGAAAACAGTTTTGTGTGTCATTAGATCTCTATCTTGTTGACCTTCCACAGAAGATTGTGTAATTTTAGTCATATCCCAGTACTATTGAAATGCAAATTTAAGATGCGACCCCCTCCTCTACACTCTTCCAAAATTCTTAATAGAAATTTGGTGGTAATACATACTATGAGAATATGCCCATTTTCCCCATCCTCAGTCAGTCGGGTTGGACTTGATTAGCATTATTTTACTCAAACTGCAACGAAATCTTGTTCAGATCCAACAAAAGTAACTGTTCTCATATTCATGCATCCATGAAACCTTGCGAATTCCATCCATTCGCAATTTCCAACCACTTCCCTGCTCTGGTTTCATTCCACTTTTCAAATTCATACCACATTTCTCCCGATTGCGAATCTCTCTCATCTGCCCGAGATACTGTACATACATGGCATTGAAGTTTGTTCTTGTAACCCAGAGTGTTGTCTGTTCTGTATCGATCCCCCTCCCCCCTCCCTCCCTCCCCCCCTACTTACTCCCACACTCCTCCAACTAACTACACCCGGGTTTTTTATTCTCTCGGTTTTAGCACACTCCTCCCTCAGTCATTCATTGAGACTCCTTTCACTTCCGCTCCATCTCCAGCTTCTCACTCTCCAGAAGGAATACTTTCCATTGGTTACTAGTAGAACGTCTTCTACACGTACCAAACTACCAGTTGTAAAAACCAAGTCATGGATGTAATGTAACAACTTCCCACTAACCTAGTACATGTATACCAACCACACTCACTAAAATTGTGCTCACTCTTTCGTACGTGATGTGATTGATGCTTCCTTACCATTAGATCTCCTCTCTGTAGTTATGGGACAACAATAACACAGCAAACTTTTTAACTGATTCCAGAACGGACGTCAGTCAGTCAGTCAGTGACAAGTTTTTTTTTTGCAGTCAGTTGAGGCTGTGGTGCGGTGTGGATTTGGTCGGAACAAGGCTCAAGAAATATATAATTTGTTGGGACAACAGGGAGGAGAGTCGGTGGACGTTGACATGTCATGCAATGTCAAGTAATGTAGGGGAGTGATTTAATTGCAGTCTCTCAATTGGTGGGAAGTAGTTGTGACTTTGTTTAGAAATATTTTGGGTTAACCTGCTGCTCCTCTTGGGAAGGAAACAATTAGTTAAATTGATAATGATAATGACTCCAATTCTGAATTCTCCTAACTGTGCGACGACGACTTGTAACAATGTGGGATCCCCTCCATAATAGAGTGGGGGTGGTGGTGAAAATATTTAATAGTCGTGGATTTATAAACATTTGTTTGGCGACGTCGAACATTACTCGACGAGGAGTCATCCTGACCTGAAATCAATGTCACAATAGAATTTGGAATTAAGCTGATTTGAATTTTGGTCGAAACTGCCCAAAAAGAAGCAAGGTCACAGACTTAAAGATGTCCTCCCACCCTTTGGAGGAGCTTTTTGACAAATAGTGCTAAGGTCATTGCGTGTGATTCAAATATTCAACCCTGATTCGAATTCAACACCACCACCATCCTTCCTTCAATCACCCGGACCGGTCTGGTGGTCATCCCATCATTCATCAACTTATTGATGGCGTCTCAAAAGCCGGTGGAGTGGGTCTCCTCCCTTATCATGAGATTCGAAGAGCAGGTAATAAAGGGATTCTTATGCGAATAATTTGTGCAGAGACGGGGTGAAGTGATGGACATACAAATTTTTGGAATGAATTACTTTATTTTTCTACCCCCAACAGCTCCCATGTAGGACTGGACCACAGACGACACATGCTCGCTACAATCTGGAACAGAATAAGGATTGCCTTATCTATATTTCCCATTATCGGTTTTCACTTGTCATCTCGGGTCTTACAAAAATTCTGCAAAAAGTTAACGAGGCGGTAAGAATAAGGACACATTATAATTCCAAAGAACAATAAAACGTTTCACGGATAATTTTAATGTTTTTTAATTGGTTTAATTACAGTTTGTGACGGTGCTGTCTTCCCAAAGACCACATGGACCTGAGCTGGATAAGAACTACTATGAATCATTACTCATTGTTTTAGACACATTGGAAAAGTGTTTAAGTGGTCAGCCTAAAGATACTACACGCTATGATGAGGCGATGAATGTTAAACTATTGCTTCGAGAAGTTTGTCAGTTTATTGGTAATTGTTGTTGGGATTTTATTTCACTGTTTGTTTTCGAGAGATGTTTGTTAATTTGCGTTGTATTGGTCTTTATATAGATCTTCCTGCAGAAAATCCAATGGTCGTCCAACTACGTAATCTCGCTTCCAGGGTATTGTTTGCCCTCTCGGTTAACAATTTTAATGCGGTTTTCAATCGTGTTTCTGCTCGACTTCATGAATTAAGCACTACCAATGAGGAGAACCCCGACTATGCTGATATCGAACTGATTCAGCATATCAGCCTAAGATCTCCAAAGACTCAACAAACTACTCAATGGTTTAATAAATCAAATTAACCTTTCAATTATGCCAGGTTTAATTTTGTTTTATGGTTTGTGTAGAAACCGTTTTAAAGTTCAAGTCTCTTAAAAAAGGAGCACACGTAATTTTGATGACTTCTTTGGAAAGAGCAATTTGGAATTGGATGGACACATGTATGTTTGCACTTTAGTATTTATTTTACTATTATTACAAAATAACCTAATAAACGTTTGTCGGTATTAGATCCTCAAGAATTTGCTGAGTTACAGGTTTGTCATCTTATTAATTAGTGATATTAAGGAGAGAGCCGAATTTACGAATAGAAAATAAATTGAAGGGTCGTATGTTTTGTGACACAGAAAAAGCCATGTGAAGACCTTGCCAAATGTTGTGAATCGTTGTTTGAATTATTGGACAGCTTCGCTGAAAACAATAAACGTAGAGCTGCTGTTTGGCCGCTAGAAATTATGCTACTTGTACTGTCTCCGGTACGATAACATTGTTCCTATTTATCTTTCTCCCAAACAGTTTTTGAATATAAAATGAATTGGTTTGATTTGCAGAAAATTCTGGAAGAAATAGTCAATGCTGATGCAGGTGGTAAGTTTGATTGTTTTTTTAATACAAACAGCAGTTAGTTTTTAACACAAACATGGTCAATTTTTCTGCCAGTTATAACAGTTATTACTTTGAGATTGCTCCAGCGGAATGCTGCTTTAATGTAAGCCATTTTTGAAGTCATGCTATTGTTTTTTTGCAGCACCTTGTTCTCCACGTCATTGCAAGAAGAAACAGTTTATTGATAGCTTAAAAAAAGCATTGCTCCCACACAGTTCGTCAAAGCAGTTAACTGAAGCTGCTTGCGTAACATGTGTAAAGCTTTGCAAGGTACAGTAGAAAGAAACACATTAAAATAAACCTGGTTTTGGTGTTAATACCTGGAATTATAGTATAAATTGTGGATTTTTGATTAGGTGTCCACCTACATCAATATTTTGGATAGGTAAGGCGGAATTTGAATTGGTCTGTGTTAAATAATTGCTATACATGGTAAGCATCAACCCAAAAACAATTCTATTTTGGATAGAAACAATGTGATATTCCTTTTGGTACAAAGCGTCTTCAATGATTTAAAGGCAAGAACCACATATGGTCAAGTGGAACCGATGCAAAAGTGAACACATTTTAATTAGTACCTTTGACTATTATTCCAACTTTTAGCTGCTACTCTTTAATCCGTGTAAGCCATTTTCAAGGGGTCAAAATTTCGCAACTCAGGACGTCGACTTGATGATCGATTGCTTCATATCCTGTTTTCGCATCAATCCACACAACAATGAGCCTCTTAAAGTTTGTCTGAATCCGAATTCTCCCTCCGTTTACCACTTCGTTCTAGTCAGTTCTTTGCATAAGTATGTCTGTCACATTCACTTGTTAAATCAAATTTATGCCTTGTGCTAATCCAATCTGATTATCCATAATGTAGAATTATTACGCAACCCCGTTTACCTTGGTGGCCACAAATTGACATCGTCTATAATAAGTCATCAGAACTCAGGGCAATGTTCACTGAGACATTAAACAAAGTAACCCAAGGGTATATCACACATACGCCACTGAAAATGATACAGGTGAGCTTTTGAAAGATCCAAATTATGTGTGTTCAATTTATAATGTGAATTTATTTCGGTGATCTTGTTGCGAACCGATAGATTTGTCAGGTATAGTTTAAATTTGTGCTAGCTTTAATGGGTTATTGAAGTAATATGGATGAACATGAAAAACTATTCAATAATTTCCAGAGCCTAACTTTGAAGGAAAAAGTTTCTACTCTCAAGTTTAAAGACAAATCCGCCGAAGAACCTGCGAGTTACAAAAATTTATTGTTTTGGATGGTTCGATTAATCCATGCTGATCCAATGTTGATGCTAAATGTGAGTAATTCTCATTACCTCGTTATATATGGTAACTGTCAATTTTGCAACTTGTTTTATTTTGTTTCAGAACCAAGGAAAGGCTGTAAGAAACGCTTGAGAATGGTTTATGACGAATAAGCACTAATTATTATGGGATTATTTTCAAAGGGTCATGAAATACAAAGTTCTACATTAGAATTAATCAACGGTCTTGTATCTCTTGTCCATCAAACATCAATGCCTGATGTGGCACAAGAAGCTATGGAAGCGTTGTTGGTGTTGCATCGTCCAGAAAAAATTGAAATGTGGAACCCAGAAGCGCCCATTAATACCTTTTGGGACGTTTCCTCTCAGGTATGGGTCATGATTTTAACGTACAATTAACGTCCATTCATCGAAAAATGAAAAATTTCATATCGTGCAGTCACGAGGAGTCGAATTATGGCTTTTAATAATTTTTCTGTTTTGTGGAATATACAGGTTTTGTTCTCAATATCCCAGAAGCTCATTCAACATTTGATTGTCAACTATACTGATATACTAAAATGGCTGAGGGAAATTTTGGTTTGTCGAAACGCATTCCTGTCCCGTCATAAAGACTATGCTAACGTTGGGAGCCACATTGCCATTTGTAGGTAGGGGTAGCCACTAAATTTTTGCTCGAAGCTAGAGAACATACCCTGTGCCAAATTATTTAACGAAAAAATGTGAAATTCTAATCCTTATCTTTGTTTTTGTTTTCCGCAGACAAGCTCACATCAAATTAGAGGTAAATTATTCAAACTGCTTGTGTGAAAGCAATATTTCGCACCATTGCTTGCGTGTGGTCAACAACGCTTTTTGTTCATGTTCTTTAAGGTTGTGTTTTTCGTCTATTTGTGGAGCATCGATATGGAGGCGGGTAATTATTAAAAATTTATTTTCTACATATTTCTACAGCATGCAGGCAAAGGAGTAATGGAGTACAGAAGTATATTGGCAATGATATAAAAGACTCGGCATTTCTTGTTTTAATCAATTCGTAAAATACAACTATAGTAGATGTTATGACATATCAATATGCGACCATGTTAGGTTTTGGAGAGTGCCTACGATTGTGAATGCCTTGATTAGTTCTTTTTCGATGGCTAATTTACTCTGAAGGAAGTGTCAATCATATGTATTCACTAAAACTAACTGGAATTACGAAAACTGAGGGAGTTGACCATATTAGACCTCAGCGGCGTCACTGCTTTCTTTTTGTTTGGCATCCATAGCAGAGTTTTTTGTTTATTTTTGACAAATCTCAGATTATAAAAAATCTTTATGACGAAATGTGATTTGTTAAAGGAACTAGACAAATGCAGCTTAAACGCGATATCTAAATTATGTTGCTAATTATACTACATGATGATTAAAGTGTACAAATTGCCACTTCAAAAACTAATATGTACCCGATTTGCAGTTCCAATAGCGATGTCCTGCTTTGCGTTGCTTTGTGAAGGTGAGTTAGCTTTTTCTATGTTTGGTATGCATATTTTTCTTACCAATTTTTTGTGTTTTCAACAATGTAGAAGCCGACATTCGATGTGGATCTGACGAAATGACTATTTCCTGCTTGTTACCAAACTATCTCGTGTATTTGGAGCTGGCCGCAGCTTCTTCAATCTTAACAACTGGTAAAAAATTTTCGTTTTCTTTGGCAGAAGATAAGACAGGATGGATACTCTTGATCTCATGCACGCTGCCTATTCCTCTTGATCTTGTTTAACTCTCCGCTCTGAAATGACTGTAATGCAGGCCTTTGTCCTTTGATTTTGTAGGTCGAGCCGCTCTTCAAAAACGGATTATGGCACTACTACGGAAAATTGAACATTGTACAACGGGTGTTCTGCAGGTTCGTGAAGACGGCTTTAAAAAAAATAATTTCTAATTAATTGCAACTGTTACTGTTAAAATGAAATGATAGTGTGTCCTTGAGCGGATATCAAAACTTAATTATTATGATTACGACAACTTATTTTATTTCAGGCATGGGAAGAAAGTTTCATGAACTGGGACGCTTGTACAAAGCATCTGTTGCAATATCCAAAAGGAAAAGCGGTTACCGAAGACGGGAACCAAAGTATTGGAGAGTTTCACCACCGTGGCAAACGAAGGGCATCACATCACTCATCCGATCATGATTTGGAGGTAAAACTAAACACAGAAGAATGAAAAAAATGTTTAAAAAAAATAACATAATTCATTTTATTCAGGACCAAATAAATGAGTGGGCAAATATGACTGGACTTTTATGTGCTCTGGGTGGTGTGTGTCTACAAAGAAAGAGCCCTGCCAGAATGCCCATGTCATCCACTTCCAGCCTATCCTTAGACTCAAGAAAATCTAGTGTATTGTCTTCACAAGATATGCAGTATTGTCCCGTGACTCAATTCGTCAGCCAATTACTCAGACTTTTGGTTTGTTCCAATGAAAAATTCGGGGCACAAATACAAAAACATGTTAAGGAGCTTGTGGGGCATGAAATGGCTCCAGCACTCTACCCCATTCTATTTGACCAAATTAAAGTAATTGTGGAGAAATTTTTTGACCAACAAGGACAAGTAAGTTTTTATTTATTTCAAGTGTTGTCAAGCCATATCCTAAACTTTTTAGATTTTTAAATTTCAAAATCAACGTTCTTTTATTATTTTAGGTCATTGTTACAGACATCAATACTCAATTTATAGAACACATTATTTTCATCATGAAAAATGTTCTGGACAATAAAATGGACCAACCAGCAGAGCATCTAGGTGCTACCAGTATTGAAGGTACTATAATTTTCCACATTCTTTTTAATTACTATTAATACACCTCACTAACTTGCTCTTCATTACTCTACAGGGATGATGTTGGCGATTGTACGGTATGACGGATCTCATTTTCTTCTTACTCTTTAATGTTTTAACACTGCCATGCATAAAACTTCATGAATGGTTTTGAATTTATTCAGCTATGTGCGCCACATCGACATGACCGTGCACGCTTTACATATTCGTACAAAATTGTGCCAACTTGTCGAGGCAATGATGACCCGCAGGGACGATTTAGCATTCCGCCAAGGTAAGGACAGAAATCAAACTTGCACAAACAGATTCTAAGCTCGTCTCGTACACCATTCGTTTACCGTACAGAGTTTACATTCAATTACGTACTTACGACTCGTAGGTCATACTGTAGCACAGTTTGAGTTATATAATTAGAAAACTAATGAAAACTCAACAAATTCATTGCAATTCGAAAACCAGGATTATTCAATATAAAATACTCTTTGTACTACGATTTATACATTACTGAGTTCTAGTACTAACTTTGTTTTTATCTATTTCCGGTTCCCGTTCGTCATTTCATTTCTCCCGTCCGAAGAAATGAAATTTAGAAACAAACTTGTGGAATATTTAACTGACTGGGTCATGGGAACTTCTCATCAGATCGCTCCGGTAATACTAGTTAATTTTTATTAGTATTGTCTTTTAACTTCTACCATCCAATAATTCAATTTATTTTAGGGGGGTTCAGAATTAGCTCTACAAAGGGCTCATCTAAATGCATGGGGCGTCCCCATGGTATAAACAATTTTATCCCATGCATTTAGATGAATCCTGTCATCAGAACTAATTCTGAGCCCTTCTTTATTTTTTCATAACCATCCACAGCCTACACAAGGAGACGTGTCGATGATAACGAGGGATTTGGACCAGGCGTGCATGGAAGCTGTCGCTGCGCTGCTTAGAGGTAAGTTGGACCAGGTTTAAAATGA
>JAAXNX010003177.1:0-11337 GCA_036491905.1 Folsomia manolachei
AATAGGGAATTGAACAATTAAAAAAAGAGCAAGCCAGATGGGAAAAGAAATCAAAATGGAAAAGCCTTCAAGCCGTGTTTGGGCGTTTTTCCATCGGTTGGATGAGTCCATTTACAAGGCCCCCACTCTCCGCCCGACAAGAGTATTGTTACATGCCAGTATAATATTTAACGCCGGTCAAGGTTGTTATCACATGAACTATTCAAGTATTCTTCATCGCTGTATTATAATTCATTGTTGTGATTAGCTTTAAAACTCGTCTACTTAAAATTTTTATGCATCCGCCACACCACATTACTCACGTTCCAATTAATTATAGTTGATATTCAAGTGATATGATAAAATTAACCAAACCTATTGTAAATCCTGTCAAAGTCACGCATTTAATACTTTTTTGTCTGGATATTATAATGAGTTTGAATAAACGTTTCGTGTCATTGGTTGTACAATCAAAAATTGAACTACTTTTCTGGTCCTGGGGTGGTGAAAATTTCGATAGGTAATTCTTACTTTTGCAAAACAATACGATTTACTACATTACTACATTCTTTTAAAGAACATAAGTGTCAATTCTGGGTTTTCTCTGAATTATTATCGTTCTCTTCAACTTTACTGTTATGAGTTGGATGGGCGAGATCATTTTCACATGCAACGAAAATTACCCAAGCATGATTCTGTCGCTCAAATAGAACACTTCAAAATTCATGTACGATGAATAATTGGTCAAGAACTGCATCCAATTTGTGAACTTATCCTAATTGACATAATCCGCTCAGTAATGCTTTCTTCGGAATCAGTCACCGTTAACCATATGCGTGTGTGAATGCGGAACTAACTTGGCGTCGAAATGGAAAGTGGTACAAAGATATAAAAATGACTTCAAAGACATGTACACCGTCATTCATTCTTTTGTCTTGTTTTAGAAGCCAGTGACTATTTATGTAATTTATTACCACAAATTGCATTGAAGTTCAAAGTTCATTTGTAAGCTGCCTGAGCCTGGAAATGACACGACCAAAGGTGAAAAAAGCTGCGGTAAGTTTACTTGTCTCCGACATACATGTTACAAATTACACTGTTCAAAACGATTAACATAATTGTCCAGTCCGGTAATTAAATCCTTGAAATGCATTCATATCGTATAATTTAGGTCATGTACATCTTCATATTTGCCCTACTTGCCGCAGCTGAGGCTTGGGTGTACTGGATTCCAATTCTTAAGCATAAAACGTAAGCAATTTACATTGAAAAATTATTCCGTCACCTTTTGTTGTTTTAATGTCGTACTCAGGACCTTTCGCCGAGCCTCACACAAACACGTTCCAAAATACAGACCCGTTGTTAGACCAAAATGTGGACGGTGTGATTCTGGATGGGGCTGGAAATACACGATACAACAAAATCCACAGGTCCAAGAAGAAGTACAGCAAGGTCACCACTCATTTAGGGCAGATCAATTTGATAATTTTATTTAATTCTCATGCACATATGTATGTGTACAATTGAACTCAATAAATAGCTGGTTACTCGTTCATTTGGGTTTTGCAACATAAGGGCTCGCCTATTTCTGAAGGTTTTTCAATTATTTATTTTCATGAAATTAACTAATACGCTACATTACATTAAAACGAATGGGTGCCGTTATTATTTCTTTACTACATTAATTTATATTTGACTTGACGTTGACTCCAATCTCCAGCTATACTAAATCTACTCCTCTGCAACAAAGTGAAGAATAAAACATTACCAAATAATTCAGCACACCTTTATTAGATGTATACAAATTATTATTTGTAATTACTTGCAACTGGTTTTCCATCCTTCCAGGGTGTAATTTTCACAGCGCTCTCCGATCGCTTGACAGCATCCGCATCTCAGCTCTGGCTTGAGTGCTTTTCGTACCACTCTAGCCGCGATGGAGGAGTAGTTGATGTAACTAATTTCATAAAAAATAAATTCAGAATCCGAAATTAGTTACATAGTTAGTTATGCGCTATTTAGTTCATAAGTGAAGTACGACACTACCGAGTTCGGTAGATTCGGCAAGTGCAACTTACTTGAGCCCAGCAGCCCTCCAGAAAGTCATGATGAGTTTGGGTGTGGTGTGGAAATGTCGTGGAGCAGAGAATGAAGGTGGAAAGATAAGAATTTGGATAACTTTCGCCCAATTTGGAGTCTACTGGGTGCAGCGCTGCCACAAGTCACACGTTCCGAATTTTCACCCGGGGTCAGCTGAGATTAGCTCCCGGCTCTCTTGAACTTGACATCAACAGTCAACCTGCCAAAACATAACCAACTGCCCAAATATTGGCACTCACTCAGGTCACTGGAAATCCGGTTGGTGAACCTATCGTCCCCTGTAGTGGATATGACCCCCTCCTTCCTAAGAGCTTAGTTTCCTTTTAACTTTATTATGACTGTCAGAGTTTGACAAAAGGTTCTTGCAAAAACAAGGTGGGTGTAGATTTTAATTTAACCCTTTGGTCACCAAACTTTGGTGACCAAAGTTGAATGTGACATGATTTCGCAATGATTTATAACTTGTTTCCCAAATTATTAACAGATGAACATGAACGCCCCAAGACTTGGAGGGGATCACATTGGTGGAACAGGACAAAGACTGAGCCGTGAAGGAATGCGCAAATATTTAAGAGAACGGAAAGACTGTACCTTGACCATCCTTCATGCAAAAGTGGCACAAAAATCTTACGGAAATGAAAAACGCTTCTTCTGTCCTCCACCCTGTATCTATCTTGACGGAGAGGGTTGGGAAAAGAAGCGAGAAAGTTTGATAACCTCAAACTCTACTGTTGACCCGGAGCAAGGCTCTACTCTTTGTGCCTTTATTGGTATTGGTAACTCGGAGCAGGACATGCAACAATTGGATCTGCAGGGGAAAAACTATTGCGCTGCCAAAACACTTTTCATCTCTGATTCTGATAAAAGGAAACATTTCATGCTTTCAGGTAAAAGAATGACTGGCATTACAATTTTTTTTGCATGCTCGTTTAACTTCTATTTTATTTTTGGTGTGTTATTTTTTCAGTTAAAATGTTTTACGGCAACGGCCATGAAGTTGGTGTCTTTCAATCCAAGAGGATCAAAGTAATTTCAAAACCATCAAAAAAGAAACAGTCCCTGAAAAATGCTGATCTTTGCATCGCATCCGGCACAACTGTAGCACTTTTTAATCGTCTCCGTTCTCAAACGGTTAGCACGCGATATCTTCATGTGGACGATGGGAACTTTCACGCCTCTTCCACCCAATGGGGAGCCTTCACAATTCATTTACTGGACGATGAGGAATCCGAATCCGAAGAATTCAATGTCAGAGATGGATATATTCATTATGGCTCCACGGTCAAACTAGTCTGCTCCGTTACTGGGATGGCGCTACCTCGACTTATAATTCGAAAAGTGGACAAAGCAACAGCCCTACTGGAGGCGGATGACCCTGTTTCACAGCTACATAAATGTGCCTTTTACCTTAAAGATACGGATCGAATGTATCTTTGCCTCTCACATGAAAAGATTATTCAGTACCAGGCTCATGGTGGAAGTGGGAACAGCAAGGATGCTAACAAAGATGGCCTCACGGACGAGAGCTACTTGGACAATTATTTCGACGGATAAGGCAGAGTATCAATTTTTTGAAGGAAATGGACCTGTCCACACTCCTGTTACACCTGTTCCTACCGTATCCAGCTTAAATTTGAATGGAGGTGGGGATGTTGCAATGTTGGAACTAAATGGAGAAAGTTTTGCACCCAATTTGAAAGTTTGGTTTGGAGAAGTTGAAGCTGAAACGATGTATCGGTGTACAGATTGTATGCTTTGTGTTGTCCCTGATATCTCCCTGTTTCGGGAAGGATGGCAATGGGTAAGGGTGCCCACACAGGTTCCAGTCTCACTTGTAAGGGATGATGGAGTTATCTACGCGACTGGTCTCACTTTTGTTTATACTCCGGAACCAGGACCACATCCACACAGTCCAAGTATTGATGCCGTGATGAGGGCAAGAAACCACCCTAATGGAACAATGACAACGCCATCAACACTAGGATCAAGCAACAATTCTGGAAGTTCAATGTCAGCCATTTCTGCGGACTACGGGCCACCAATTGGAAATCCTGTACCGTTGGATAGATAACAGCATTACGGTGACCACAGGGAATATGAAATTCAATTATAGTTTAACGAGAACGCTTTCCTAGCCAAAACGCCATAATAGTTTTAAGGGACCTCATTTAGTTTTCACTTTATAATATACGCAGCTTTTTAAAAATATAACTGCTCAGAAAGATATTTTTGTTACATTTCTTATTATCTTGGATATGACGTGACTTATGTGTACAACTCCTAATCAAGGGTCCAATTTTACATTGCAACTTATATTTTTATCTAAAAATGTTAACTGTAGAACTCGAAGCTCCAAACATTCGATAACAAGCATGTAAATGGATTTTTTGTAGATTTAGGTTTTTAATTTATAATGACAACATCAGTTGGATCAAATCAATCAGAACTGTAGAACGAGATATGTTGAATAAAAACACGAAATCAAAACAATAACTGGAGACGAAATAACAATTTCTTATTTCAATTTTTAGGAAAATCATTAACAAAGGTATTTTTCAGTTTTTACTTATTCTTTTTCCTTTTGTTTAATCCGGCAACCTTAGCTTTAGCCGCGTCTTCAGGGTTCTCTGCCGCTTCCTTGGCCCGCTTGGCACGGATTCCAACAAGTTTAGCATCAATTCTAGCCTTACGTTGAGCTGTGAATGCGCCAAAGTTCTTCTCTTCCTCCGTTGGAACTCGAGCCTTCTCCTTTCGACTTGGTTGTCGGATTGGCATCAAAGGTCCCTTAACTTGCGATGCCAATTTCAATTCCTCGGCCTGTAAAAATTAAGAAAATTGCATTAGATCAATTAATATAACGACACGACAGGAATTGACAACGTAACAACAAGTAATTTCTACAGCAGTGTTATTATTACACTTACCGAAGAATCACCCTTGGCAGGCTTCTTGGAGTTGAGAGGGAAGAGGATCAATTTGGATCGGTATTCCTTCAATCGTTGCACATTTTGTTGAAGGGATTCCAATGAACGATTTTTCCTCCTGTGATCCACAGCAATTCCGATGGTACGGGCGAAACCTCTGTTAAGTCCCGCACGTTTGATTTCTTCTAGAGTAAATCCTCTGCCTCCACGAAGCTTGGTGTGATATCTCACAGTTGGGCATCGAACAACGGGACGAAGGGGTCCAGCCGCGGGTCGGGGTGCAATTGTGCGGGCCTTCTCCAACCGCTTAAGATGACGACGCTTCTTGCGAGCCGGTTGGTTGAACCAAGTCTTCACATAGGATTGCCAATCCTTGTGGAAATGACCATTTGGAATCACATTATTCCGTTTTCCCACCATGTTGAAGCTTTATCTAAACTTTTTCGCCTGAAAAAAGGTAAAACAGAAAACACAACAAATCAGTACAATCACAAAATGGTAGATATATCAAGTTTTGTATCAAACAAAATAGACATAATTTTTTGATTCAATGCAGCAAATAAGACAATTAATAACAAAAAAATAAAACATTAGCAGCAGAATATGAAGTAATAGCTGACAAAATTCGACTGACTAATAATTTCTTCGATAACCAGTTATCGTTTTCAATTTCCAATATAGCTCAAAAAAACCCCTCAAAATAGCAGAACAGAAAAGTAGGAATATTATTAGAAATGACCCGTCTCGGTGCAACCCAACAGCCAAATACTAATGAGAATGATAAGGACAGGATAATCACCCCACCCCCACTCTAGAAACTTACCAGTAATTAAAATTCCAAAAGTTTAGATGGTCAATTACCTGAAGAAGAATATGCGGCGAGCCTCGTGCTTCAAACAATTCGTCCTTTGCGGGTGAGCAAGTGGCAAATTTTAGTCGGCAGAGGTCTCCCACTATTCACTGCTCGTAGTTGAGTGAGGGAGGATTATCAAAAGTTGAGAATTTCCTGAAATTTATTTATGACGTATTTTTAGCGTTATGACCCTGTTTAACCTTATGCCATTAAATCATGCCTGTGTGATATACATAATATTGGTAATGAACAGAATTAATTGAAGCATCAATGCCACTGTGATTGATTTTCAATTTTTGATTTTTAAAAATACGAACGGTTCCATGATGCAATATTAACTTCCGATTGTGAATTAGTAGTACATGATAGAAAATAGGTTGTGGTCAGGCAATGACATTTTATTTTTAGCTGTGTGAACACAATTCCGTATTTTAAATGGCACAATAATAGCACGATTATTTTTTCAAATCTCTTTGTTTCAACGAGTTGCATATTCATACAATTTCTCAATCCTGGATTTGCCCGGCTGTGGTGAATTCACCGGATTAAAAAATCTTTAACTTTTATAATTCTAGATTATAATTTACCACGTTTATTCCATGTCTGGAAAGAAATGTCTTCTCGTGTACATTAAATATCTGGGAACAAATTATCAAGGTCTTCAAATTCTGACCAGCAGAAAATTAAGAGCTGACAAAAAGACGGTCATTCCTGAATTTGAGACGGTTCAAGGGTACAATCATTCATAATAATATTATTGTGTTTTATAAAATCAACTAGAATTTACTAATTAACTCAACTCTAAAAACTGCAGGGTTCTGGAACACGCGTTGAGAAAAGTCCTCCAGATCAACAACGTTGCAATTCGCACGTCTTCACGCACCGACACCGGTGTCCATGCTTTGTCCTCAACTTGCCAATTTGAAGTCGACGAGTCCGGTATTACAATAATTGATGTTCAATTACTGAACTGACTCGCTTTCGGCATGTGAAGACTTCATTTAATTAATTTGCAGACTTTCCTGTAGCTCCGTTCAGCCCTGAAAGGATTTGCATGTCCCTCAACTTTTACTTGGAGAAAAGCCAAACGGATATTCGAATTCAGCGAGTTGTTGAAGTACCAATTGAATTCAACTGTCGACGAGCCTACTCCAGAACCTACAATTACAGAATAGCTTTAACAAAAACGAACGGTGAATACTGAATGCTCAATTAAAAATGAACTCGTTCCATCAAATTTATAAGTTTTTTTTGTTTTTCAGATTTTGATAATTGTTTGTCTATGCTGAAATTAACTGCTTGCCTTCCAATCACTAAATTAAATCAAGTTCAAGTTGTTTCTCAGCCGTTTAATGCAGATTTAGTCCAAGAGGTAACTTCATTTTATCTATGGCTGATATATTTATGGTTTTTTTATTTGGCACATGAATAATTGGCATCTGGGACTGTGCAGGCGTGTAGGCTTTTCTTGGGAACGTGGAATTTCCGCAGTTTTGCCTCTTTGGCTCCAGCAAAGGGCCCCAATGGTCGTATTATAACTGATGACGATTTAATAAAGACCATTTACAAAATTTTCATTTTCAAAGACCAAAATTGAGAACAAAGACTTTGACCAGCAAGATTATAATTATTACGGAGATTCAATATACAACAAGCTTGATTTTTTCGACTTTCATGTTGAAGGTAAGCCAAAGATAAATGGCATGATGACATAACATGACATAATGAAATTTTAATTGAAGAGTTTCGCTTTTTATTAGGAAGTGGATTTGTTAGAAGACAAGTATGTATTTTGAATCCTCATCTATTCATGCAAAATCGTGAGTGATTAAATTGGGCCGATATACTATAAAAAGGCTTGCAATTCATTAGGTTCGAAGGATGATTGGTGTATTATTGGGCGTTGGAAGAGGCACTATTGATCAAAGTACTGTGCTACAGTTGTTAAAAAACCCTAGCGAAAAGAATTGGCCTTCTTCCACTTCATCGGCAGGGGCTGAAGGCCTTTATCTGAAATCTGTAAACTACAAATCCATTGATGTTCTCAGAGGACCCTTATCATAAGGCGAATTATCTGACAGTAGTTCGCACCATCATTCATTAGTTTTAGTCAATAACTAGTCAGTTATTTAGCATTTATGGATTCGCGTAATAAAATGGACGAAGGATTGAGAATGAAGACTGAGGCGGAATTTCAAGTGGAACCCATTTTGGATTCGTCCCCCAGCACCGATACATCATCACTGCAGGAGTTACTAAATTCTAAATTGAAGAAAGGTTTAAAACCAACTTCTACAAAACTTACAAAAACTGACGGTTCAATAGTTTTACTACAAAACCAAGGACAAGACCCTCTGTCGGAGAGTACTTCCGAAAGTTCAACACTTCCCCAAAGTGGACAGGGGTTCTTTGTGGTAGACACTAAACCTGATTTAACCATCGGAAAAATTCGCCCTTGGTTGTTTATTTCCTCCCAAGATGTACCCTGTGACTTTGAATTGATTTCTCAGCATAGAATTACCAACATTTTGTCTCTTCTCCCAGGTTTTGAACTGAACAGTGCTGTGAAGCCATTAATCAAATCACATTTGGTTCTCGATGTTTTTGATGAAATCAACTTTGACCTTAATTCTCCCACGATTAAAGATGCATTGGACTACATTCACGACTGTAGAATAAGGAATCGCTGCCTCCTAGTCCATTGTAATGCTGGAATCTCCAGAGCTCCTTCCATTGTCATGCTTTATTTAATGAAGATGGAAAATTTGGATTTTGACACGGCATTTCAGCAAGTTAAATTAGCAAGACCTTTTGCAAAACCAAACGAAGGATTCCTTCGCCAACTTAAGTCATTTATCACTAATTAGTAATTGATTTATTGTTATTTCATAAAATGTACTGGAGAAGCTAAAGTCTGTCCGTTCAAGTGCCTCAGACAGAATAGATTGAGCGAAGCCAGTTGAGCAAATTATTTACGTCGTTAATTTTTATAAATCTTTGGACGAGTTAAAAATTTAACGAAATTAAAATCCGTTTAATCTACAAAACTATTGAGAAGTCCAATTGATTTGATTTTCCTGTACACCGCATATACGGACTCAACTATAATGTCTCTAGAACGATTAGAACCACAGGTATTAAAAAGAAATTGAAGGTTGAATGAAAATTGAACAATATCTACAATTACATTTTTTGTTGTAGGAAAAATCACTGGATTGGATGTATGAAGGTCCGAGCGCTCTTGTGAACCGGGTAAGGCTTGATAAATCATACAACAAAGCCTAAACTTCGTTGGGATAAAGGGTAACTTTGAGTATTTATTGTCAATTGTGCAGGAGGACTATTTGCTAGGGCGAAAGGTGGATAAGTCATTCCAATTGCTTGAAGCAGCTGAAAAAGGAGGAAGCAGTGCCTGGGTGTCGGAGGCGGAGAAAGGTATAATTAAATTTTAATGAGTACGACAATGTTAATTTCAAAGGCAATTGAATAACAAATTATGTTAATCTCCAGACTTGACTCCCTTATCCATCCTAAAACCGTCCGGAATTACTGGTGCTATTGATGTCGTCAGGAAAATAAAGAATGACCCGCTATACCAGATTCAGAAAAAGGAACAAGAGTATCGAAAACAGTTGCTGCAAAATCCTATTTTGTTAAAGAAAATACAACAACAGCACGGCCTTGTTCCGGAAGATAATTCAAATTCGTCCAAAAAGAGTAAAAAAGAAAAGAAATCAAAGAGTAAGAAACACAAAAAAAAGCATCGAAACAGCAGTAGTTCTTCTGACAGCAGCAGTGATGAAGAAGTTAATCAGTTACTGAAAACCTTGAAACATTCTGTGAAACATCCAAAAGATGTTGCCAAATTAATCGAGCCACGGTCTTCTAAACGTGATGATATTCAAGTTCAAAATACAAGGAGGAAACGACATGATTCCGATAGTGATGAGGAAGCGGAATCTAAGCGCCCGATGACGAACGATGACGTTAGAAGACACAAACACTATAGATCTCCACCTCGACATAGAAGTCGGAGTAGATCTCGATCACCTCAAAATTACCGACGACACCTAGATGATAAAGATAGAACGAACGATAGACATTTCAGAGAAGCTGAAAATTCGCGACACCAGCATCATCATAGCTCAAGCTCTTATCATAACCCCACCCCACGAAGTAACGCCAGATACACAGACCGTGATCGACAGAACAGGGAGAGGGAACCCCCACCAGGAAGGTCCGACAGTAATTCCAAGAAAAAATTAAATGAAGAGGAAATGGAAAGGAGACGACAAGAAATGATGGGAAATGCTAAACAAAGGGATGAAGAGCGTCAAAAGGTTGTCGAAAAGCATCGAGAGGAACTTCGCAAGGAACATGATGAGTTGGAGAAACAGAGACTTACTGAAAAAAGTGCCACATTTATAAAGTGAGTTTAGTTGTGCAATAAAAACTTGACCAGTCAGGTATAAATATAACAAAATAATCTGTTTTTTGCAGCAAACAATTGGCGGATGCTGCCAGTACTGGAAGTGTGGAACAGCGTGTCAAATCAAATGCCTACAACATTCAGAGGTCAAAATTTGCGATGGACTCCAATTTTGCTAGAAGATAGCACACTCATTTGGACGACTTCGTTCATCAGCTCAATTCAAATACATCATTTTCACATTTATTACGACGGAAAAGGTAAGCGGATGAGCGAGGTGGTCACACCTTTATTTTGTCTTTATTAGAGCACGCTAAATTCGTGTAAACTTTTAACTACCACCCTTGGCAGGTGCCACTAAAGTTAAGGTAGTAGATTAACATGTAGCGGGTTCGAACCCACCCTTAGTTAATAATTTAAATGAGTTATCTGAGCCTTGGATGGGCAAGAGGTCGCTGTTAAATATTTACGCGATACTCTAATCATTCGAGGCGATAAAAACTACTGTTGTTTAATCCCACTGAAGACCAATTCTTCCAGTGATTCATACATCAGTTACATTTTTGTTCTATTATGCTATTTGATATGTACAATGATATGCTTTTCTTAATGTAGCATTCTTATTGTCTTTTTCAGGTCCATCGTCCATCCCTTGCTTTGAACTCGAGGAGTGGAAGACGGCCAGGATGTGTCATCCACCCAGAACTCCTTAACAACCCAACTTGAACATTTTTTGTGTAAAACTAGTTGTGAAATGTTTTATTTAGCAGTTTATTTTTTAATAAAAAATTGTTTCGACTCCACGCTGAATCTGATCTTTCTTTATTCTTACATCTTGGTCTTAGTGAGAAGATTTAATTATACGTTTACGTTGTAGCAGCCTATTATTAAGGGGTGAAACCCCTTTATAAGATCGATATGTCTGTCCGTCCGTCCGTCCGTCCGTCACCTCGATAACTCGAGAACGCATGAACGGATCGTCCTGAAATTTGGTACGCAGACCCTCAGGGGACTATCTCAGGTTAAGTTCAAAGATGGGTCGCGTAGGTCAC
>JAAXNX010003178.1:0-11330 GCA_036491905.1 Folsomia manolachei
GTTTCCTCCTTCAAACATTTGATTTACTTTGTATGCAAGCTTTCTCTCCTGCAATGCAACCCACTACCAACCAGTTCAATGTAGAATGCACACAGTTTCGTTATCCATAGAATAGGAATCCAATCAATATTAACAGGGCCCGAGTTGTTGTGACGGACTCTGGATTCCTTGAACCCGATGCAATATATTGTGGAAGGTATATATGACATCCTTTCCAGAGTTCATTAACACGAGGGGTTCTTCTAACAACGCATAAAAAACTCAATTACTAGGAAAGCAAAGCAACTCTTTCTGGTTAAAACAAACGAGAGCAGAATCACGTAAAGGATGGAGTTGGAGCTATCTATCATACTTTTTGGGTAAATATCCTGATGTATATTTTATGATGTCATTCCACCTGCCTAAAATAGCTGGAAGAATTGTGTGTTGTACTTGCAAAGCTATTTATTTTGTTCATAATAACATGTTTATGTATTTGTCGAATTTGCCCTGGAAAGCTATTTTGAACTGTTGTTGAATGGTTTTTAAACCAGATCAGAGATGATATGGAGCCTGTCACGTCAACTTTTTCTCAAATTTTCCAAAAGATAACGACTCAATTACTTGTGGTTGATCTATATAAATCTAGAAAATCAGTCAGCTATTCATGTATCCAACAATAGGCAATTGTGTGTGATTGGTTGTATAATAGAAACTACTTTGTACATTGACAAACACAGCCAGCTATCAATCATCATTATGGTCCGCCAGCCAAGTAAATATCGAGTTGAACATCAGAGATCTTCATTTCATGAACATTATGAAATCTTCCAGGACGATAATGTAATACTAATGCATTCAACCAATTAGTCGGACTATTGAACTTATTTATGACTCCAATTTGTATAACAGTAATAAAATCAACATTTATTTTTGTGCCAAGCAAACAAGTAAGTAATGTCTCCGACCTTTGATAAACCTTGTCTTAAAACGTTCTCCACTCCATGCAATGCATTATGTACCAACAAAGGAATTTACTGTGCAAGCTGTAATTGTGGCGACGTGTAATGCTGACGTGTTTGAAATTGAATGTACCATAAAAATAATGTGCTTAGTTGGCAAATGGTAAAACGTTGAAACCAACTGACGCTGAGTCACGTCATCAACCGTTAATTCATGTTTTGTTTTACGGCGTAAAGCAATAATATTATGATGCCATCCAGAATAAAACATCCGTGAAGGATTCGAGGGTGGAGGAAAACCCACAGAATTAAATTATACCTTTTAATTGTCAATTATTCATAGGAGCAAAATTTCAGTTTAACTGCAGAATATGATATGCTATGGATAAAACACCAAATTCAATTCTATCAATATAATCGACCTTAAAATTCTGCCCTACTTTTATTATACCCACTGCTTCGACCTATAAAAGGAACCCTGTTGGCTGTTATTAGCTCTGGAGGAAAAGTTGAAATTTAATCTCAGAAAAGAAAGTTAGACCAAAAAGACAACAATGAATAGCTTGGCTTATGTCATTCTAACAATGGAAAGACAGATGCAACAAAGTAGAGGCGAGTAAAAAGATGGCGAAATGAGGAAGGAAGGAAATGCAGTTTGTCTTGCCCTAATTCCAATGATCAATTCAATGTCTGCCAACAATGGCATTCTTTCATTTCTTTTGTTAGGTATGGTAAGGGACCACGTATGCCTTCCTGCCTTTCCTTTCTCGTCCCCTAAAACTATTTCCCTTGTCCTTAAACACTAAGCAAGGATGTCTGACAAGAGAATTGATTTTATAACGTTTTACAACGACGTTACTTCAACGGCGATCGCTCATCTTTATCATTTATGCAACAATATCATCAAATATCATGACCCAAGGTTTTTATAATTCCAAGAAAGTTTGACCTTACCTCTCTTAGGAGTCCCCTTGACCGACCCTCCTCCTCCACCAGCACCCTTGTTACTTTTTCTCGGCATTTTTAGTTGAATTTAATTAATTACACACAGAAGCACTTTAAAACAGAAGTCAAATCAAGAAATGTATTGTTTTTTTTTCAAGGTATAGGATTTTGTAAAAGTTTTGGATAAACCAGCAAGAACCCACAACCAAACTAACCACGATTTCTTCTTATCACTTAAAATAAACCTTTCGTCGTCCTTCCTTCCTCTCGTTAATTAGCACTAATTAAAATTTAAATGATCCCCAATAACTAACTAAATCTCAGGATAGATTGGGGTCTAGAGTCTCTTTTCGTATACTTTTAAACCCAAGTCGCTTCCCAGAATGTCCAGAATGTTTTTCAAAACTTTCGAAACTTTGATTCTCACAATTTTTAACCTCGTTTAATAGATTAACCACTAATTGACAATTTAGCTCGGAGACGTCGCTGCTTTCTTTTTCCTGAGCGATCAAAACCATTGCAAATTTAAGGTTGCAGAGTCGGAGATAAGTAGCTTATCTGTGATAAGGTGAGGAGATTAATTTGCAAAAAATTGGTAAACTTTTGAGAGAATTGGCCTAAAAAACGACTTTCTGAGAGAAGAATCAATTCTCAACTGGCTGATGGAGTAAGCGAGGGCTGCTGGGAGGGGAAGGCTGGCCCCCATATGCCTAAGGGGGTGGGCAGATAGACACGAGGCCTGGGGCGGGTCAAGATACCCCAGAGCGGGAAATTTGAACGGGCTTCTGAGCTAACGACCAAGAAGGGAGAATTATCAAAGTTTTTTTTTGAATTTTAAGAATTTGAAGTGAAATTTCGAAATAAAATTTGAAATACGGTAGAAATTAGTGTAATTTGTTGAACGGGAGTTGGAAGAATTCGTGGCGAAACAGAGATGAATAAGGCTAGTAGTGTCAAGAAGGAGATTGACGAAAGGGTGAGTTGTTATTTTATGTGTTTGTAATAATTTAAACAACTTTAACTTTGTTTGATTGGGCTCATTAAAATAACTAATTTTATCTTACCCAGAGAATGGAGCTCCTCTACCAAGAAGATGATGAGCCGGGTGACCCCACAACCCCAAGTCCGGGCCAGTTAACAGCCCTCCAAATCCAGCAAATGATGGCCGACGCGAAAAGAATGATTTCCGTGAGAAAACAAGCCCTAGAAGCAACAGGGATAAGTTTAGGTGGTGCCGGGACAGTTCCTCCTCCTTCCCAAAGTGCTCATCAACACCAACAATTTCATCAACATCAGTTAACACATACTCAAATGAGCATGGCGCAAGCGTCCGTTCCTCCGCATGGCGTCATCGTTCCGCCACCCATTAACAGGAATTTTAATGAAAATAATAACAATCCCGCAGCATTTGATGGTATGTTTAATATTGAGGTTGTCGGCGGAATTAGTAAATTGTCAGATTTTGAATGAATTTCCATCTGTTTTCCAGATAAAAAGAAAAAGATTGCCGAACTTCAAGCCCAAATAGCATCAAAACTAGCGTCTGGCGGATTTAAACCCGATGAAGAGCCAACCAAACCAATTCCACTCCTCCTAGATAGTGAAGGACGACCTATCGATGTTTCTGGGAAGCAGCTCCTCTTCCCTACCCGACAACCCACGCTTAAAGCCAATATCCGTGCCCAAAAGAGGACGGGTGGTGAGCATAAACCAATATTAAAGGAGGGAGGACACAAACCCACTCCAATGGAAGGAGAGGAAGACGATTTCTTTGTCCCAAATAATAAATACTTTGATGAGCGTCTTGCCCCAGCTTCCATAAAGAAGGGCGTCAGTGGCCTTGACCGGAAAAGGAAAGCAGCACTCCGTTTTAAAGATCCCGGATATTATGTCGCCGTCGCACAAAAGCAAAGGACAGAAGCTCGGCTACACAATCTCAAGGCGGAAATTGCCGACAAAGCTCGAAAAACTGGAATAGCAAATGCTGCTCGAATGGCAAAGTTATCCGGGACTGCCGGTACCTCAGGGGATAAGGGATCCGAATACATTCCTCAAGTAGAATGGTGGGACAGCATTATCCTGGAGGAGTCAGAAGAAAAAAAGAATAAATCCAATCCCAACCAAGGAGCAGACCTCATTACATACGATTCCCTGCTGAAAAAGGACGCCATTACAAATCTTATTGAGCATCCGACCCAAATGAAGTGCCCCACCGATCCTAATGAACCCCATTGCACCCCTGTCTTCCTGACAAAGAAGGAACAAAAGAAACTCCGACGTCAGAATAGGAGAGAGACTTGGAAAGAGAAACAAGAAAAGATTCGTCTAGGTAAGTTACACTATTTACGAACTTTATGACAGAATTTCAACTATATTAATATTGTCTTTTCTCTAGGTTTGGAACCCCCACCTCCACCAAAAGTCAGAATTTCCAACCTAATGCGAGTCCTGGGTACGGAAGCAGTCCAAGACCCGACCAAAGTGGAGGCTCACGTGAGGCAACAGATGGCCAAAAGACTGAAAACTCATCAAGATAGTAATGCCGCGAGGAAACTTACACCAGATCAGAAGAAGGCGAAAAAGGTTAAAAAGATGCAAGAAGATGTGAGTCTGGGTGTGTCGGTGTCCGTGTATCGAATAGATTGTTTGGGAAGTCAGGCAAAAAGGTAGGGCAAGAAAGAAAGTGCTTATCAATATTATGTCAGTATTCTTATCGTATTTGTCGTCTTTTTTCAGGTTTAAAGTAGAAACAGTCGCGCATCAGCTTCACATGACGGGGGTCGTCGTAATGTACCGTGAATGTAACATAGTTGTTGTGGAAGGAGGTCCGAAACAGCAAGCCAAATATCGACGCCTTCTCCTAACTCGGGTTAAATGGGACGAGGACATGGTCCGGGATAAGGAAGACACTCCAAATAAATGTGTTCTCGTCTGGGAGGGAATGGTTAAAGAAAGAGCATTTCCGGATTTTAAATATAAACCCCTCAAAACAGAGGAAATGGTGAGGGAATTCTTCAGGAAACATGGAGTTCAACACTATTGGGATTCTGCGTTGAGTGGGACAGTACTAGAGGCTTGTGTTAATGCGGATGACTAACATAATAATTGTAATTAATTAATTAGTGTCCGTAAATCTTAGTTAAGTTAAGAAATTGCCTTGTAATTAGTTTGAATTAGTGATGGAAATATGTCATTTTGTGTGGTGAATTAGTGTCTGTGACATTGATTTGATATGGATTGAATTGAATTTATTTTATTGCTAATTATAAAAATATTATAAGTGAAAATTATACGTTACATAAAACTTTTAGAACCAGCTAAGACCATAAATATCCCGAGTTTCCTAATTTCCAAAAAGTTGTATGAACTAAATCCAGATTGTACCCAATTGTGCATGCTTACCTAATAAATTTCTGGATACGTTTAATTCAAATTCACTTGCTTCGTTAATTTCATCGACTTTTATTTGTTGGGCACTACATTATTGCATGAAATGGGTATAAGTAAAACTGTATTTTGTCCATAGATTGTAAAATGGATTAGACAGTTTGTGTACCCATTAGTGGCTCACTAGCTGAAATATCAAACTGTCAATCAGACTTTATGCATTTTTCTATTACCAACATTTCTCATCTATTTTATTATACACCTTAGAGCCACCCCTCATGACATCATACATAAGTCTTCAAAATAACACTAAACTGGAACATGTACCTGTTGCAGTGTTCCCTGATATTATTAGGGAGCATGGTTTAGTTGCATGGGATGGGAATTGCATTTTTTGTCTATTTCCATCACAAAAGCCAACCCAAATGCCCAAGGCCTTCCAGTTTTATGGCATTTTAGTCAACCCACGCCACCACATTTACACCATGTTACACACAATCCCTCGTAAACTTGATTAGTAGAGACCGACACAAAAGTAGACAATCAGACAAGTGTTAGTGTTTGCTTAAAAATACGGATTTAATTAAAGAACACCGCACAATTTACCTGCAACTCATTTGCATTGCAGTCTGGGCTAGGCTCTTTCCGATAAAAATTAGAGTCATTTAAAAATCTGGAGCCGGATTCAATCTTTAAAGCAACTTAATCGACATTCTACTGAAATTATCCCAGATTTTCATAAAATACAGAAAAGGTAAGTTATCACGTATTAAGTTGATTTGGTTCCATGAGCTTGTCATTGTTTGATTGGTTGTCCGTGATAAGCAATATCTCTCATTCCGAGTACAGTTTGGTAACAATATTTACTTAACAATGGGCCGGATGCATGACATGTCTCATTACTTAATGACTCAATTTACTATTTAACTCCCACAACACAACAAACAGGACACTCATGAAGGCGTTGAACTGCTAATTGACCACTTACCCAAAATAATTGACTTCATTTCCATTCCTCTTCCAGCCACAGGTGTCTGTTACTCTCCTCCTCCATTAATTCGCCATGTCGTCTCCTCCAGAAAAGATGGAGCCCGAAGCGGAGCAACCCTTGAACGGTATCCGGAAATAAAACATCTCTCGCCACAAAGTTTCGTGCCATTTCCGTCGAAAAGCCGCCGTCCAAGGAGCCGCTAAACTTCCTTCTCGCCGTTTGCGGACTTTGTTGCGTCTGCCTCCCGGCGACGGCTTGTCTTTCGATCTGCTGCTTTGTGGGATTACTTTATCAACTCCTTCCAATCGCGGAGATAGTCATTGGCACCTATTACTACGATAAGGAGTACTGTCCGAATGAGGATGTGGCGCTGATCCTAATTGTTGGTGGAGCCATTGGCATGATTCATGGACTCGTGGAATGTTGTGGGGGTGGGAGACAGATTCAGCAGACTCAGAAGGGTAAGGAAGAAAAGACACTCACTCTGATAATTTGGTTAATCTGCAAATTGCAATACTTCTGCAAATTTATTTAGGTAAAGATTCCACCGCAGAAAATGGGGGCGTGACCGTTGTGGAGGTACAACAACCATCGGCGATGTGCAGATTTCTTTCCAATATCATGCGAATTGCGGCTTTTGTTTGGTTCATCTACGCGGCGGTGGTGGTATTCAGATTTTATGGGAGTGTAAGTCATCCAAATTCTTAACTACTGATTGATTGGTTATTGATTGATTAATTATTGATTGGGAACTAGGTGAGCTATGATGAGAGTGACACGACCTACTGCCACCCCCTTCTGTACCGCTTTCTATTCTGGATTGTGATCATTTCTCTGGCCTTCCTTGCCCTGGCTCCGGTCGTCCTTTGCTGTGCTTGCTGCCTGGGAGTGGGTGCGGCTGCGGCGGCGGCTGCAGTGGAGTAGTGGACATCTTTTTTGGAAAGATTATTGGATAAACATCAACTTCTAAATAAGTTTGATAATCAAGTTGTAAATTTTACTCATGAGTTTTTTTGTCACAAATATGGAAACATTTCCCAATTTCTGAAATGATGATTTACATTATTTTACAAGTGTTAATAATTTTAATGAGTGTATAATATTATTGGAAGTATGGTATGATATTCTACAAGTGTTGTTCTATTGAAGTGGTTACTCATACTGCTGTTAAATAAAGTTTCCTTACTTTAAACCACCTCTCGCCAATCCAGACGTATTATGTTATTAAATACTGCTCGATATACAATAGTTGATCTGTCGTTAAGAAGCAGATCTTTAATCCGATTGCAAATTGAAGCTCTGGCCAACTGTTGGACTTCTCTGCATTTGCATAATCTTTTCAATGGATCCACAATTATCCCATTTTACCAACAAAACTCACAATCAGTTCAATAACTGCAAAAGATAAATCATGAAAATTCCTGTGGCTTTAGTGCTTTTCACGTATTTTGGGGTTTTACGCCACACCCACGCCCAAACGCCAAGGCTAGGATTCCTTGATCCCATTCCCCTTCCTAACACGTCCTATTGCGAAACGACTGCAGTAAGGGCACCATTACTTTATCTGTTATTTCTGGGCTTATCATTTTTGATGTCTAGTTAACCCTGGACGAAACCTCATTCGAGTTCCGGTGGAGTTTAAAAGGTCTCCAAGAATATTACGAAACGGTCCGAAAGTTTTATGATACCGTTTATTTTACTAAACGTATCCCGGACTCGTCCCGTCAACGAGGCCTGGTTATGTAAGAGGCGTCCTTTACTAAGTAGCCTGCACTGATAAGAGTCTTATCATCGACTAAAATAATACCTTCATTAACCTAGCAATGTTAAGGTCGGTATAACCGCACGCTCTCTAACGGGAACGGTGACCGTGTCCCCATCCAAGGCGGAGGACAATGCCAACGCTTCATTTGCTGGACAACTCCTAATCAAATCCCGACACGGTTTCGCGTCTTATCCTTCCACCAAAGTTAGCCAACTTCCGGAAAGTATGGAGTTCCGGTAAGTGAACAGATGACTTATCTGAAATTATGACCATTATCTGACCTGTTTTCAGATGGTTTCTGACCCACACTGAGCGAGAAGAGGTTGGACGTCTTCTAGAGATTTATACTGACGCCATTGTGACTCATCCTCCCAGGGCGAGTGTTATCTTGGCCAATAATTCCAATAAGAATGTCCAAATGGTGACGCTATCATTTAAAATTATTCAGTATGGACTCTCTCCAATTTTAACTTTTGATGGGGCTAGAAAATGTGAAGGAAAGGATCTTAATTGAAACTTTGATTAATCATTAATTATTAACCTATGCGATTTTTGATGTGTAATAATGAAATCCACGTTGAGATCAATAAGTCACTTTGATTATATAGGTTATCCGCGTAATAAAGACGTAATAAAGGACAATAAACGCGGAATTATATAACATCAGTGTTATCTTGGCCAATAATTCCAATAAGAATGTCCAAATGGTGACGCTATCATTTAAAATTATTCAGTATGGACTCTCTCCAATTTTAACTTTTGATGGGACTAGAAAATGTGAAGGAAAGGATCTTAATTGAAACTTTGATTAGTCATTAATCATTAATTAAATTATTAACCTGCACGATTTCTGCTGTGTAATAATGAAATCCATGTTGAGATCAATAAGTCACTTTGATTATATAGGTTATCCGCGTAATAAAGACGTAATAAAGGACAATAAACGCGGAATTATATAACATCTCCTTTTGTTCCACGAACTATTTAAAATTATGTAAGGTTGGATTTGGTAACAAATTCAGTCTGCTAAAGTTCCATGCATAATTTTGGTATTTTAGTTGGAACGCCATTTTCCTCTGAATTAGACCTCAAAGTATTTCTCAACATAGGTACGATTTCCAGAAAAATCCATTTCACTACAAAACGTCTTTGACTAAAAATTGGAATAATTTTGCCCCTTTTTGACCAGACGAAATTTCGGCCCTATAAAATGGTCACCCACAACTTGGTCTTGGGCATCCTGTTATTCGCCATTATAACCCCTTCTGCCACACGAAAAGCTAAAGCCCAAAGCGAAGACGACACTGACTGTGATTGCGACAAAGTCGACGCGACCAAATACATGTAGACTCAACTCTTCTGCGGACAAGACAGTCCCGGATGCCAAAAAGACATCCTCTATGCCTGCGTCACATCCGGTGGGGTGTCAAAAGTGGAAAATTGTGCCAAGGAAGGTCTCAACTGTGAAACAAGTTGCACAAACGGGAAATTCTGTGTCGCCAAATGTTCCCAGAAACCTTTCAAGTTTCGGAGGAATTTCAAACGACAATAAAATTTAATTCATTTCTGAAACAAAGTATTTTGCATTCGCCATTTTTTCGCCATTTAAAAATTGCATGAAAACCTGCCCTCATTCTGCTACCAACCATGTTTTGCTTCCTTCTCCATTGTGTCCCCAAAATTAGAAAGCTTTCACTAGAACCAGGCCAATTGACAATTACTAATTGAACATAAACATCCTTGTCCAACCTAAAATTCCAATTTATCCTGCCATTCACCACCTCACCGTCTCACATACAATGGCAGCAAGTTACCTCCTCCTTCTGGGCGTTGTCGCCTTGGCCCGGATTCAAATCGGCGCTGGGACAGATGTACCCTTGACCAACGAAGAAATTGCGACGTTGGACAAAGAAATGCAAGAAGAAATAGAAATGAACGCTATCCCCCGAGGACACTCCATCATGAGTCCGGAAGACCGTAAGTACAATTCTTCAAAATGTAGCTAGCATCCAACGTTTTTTACGCCAACGTCGTTTTCCTAGGATGGTATCTCACCCTCAACCCCGTGCAACGATCTGTCTACAACGAGATGGAAAAGGGACGAGGTAACCAGTGTCCCTTGACCTTATCTTCCTTGACCTACTAACTTCTTGTCCTCCACAGATCCCGAAGTTGGCCGCGTACGAGGAAAAGGACGTGACGCCATCGACAACGCCTTAGCCACCATCGAGTCCGTCGTGGAAAACGCCGTAGCCGCATCCGGAGTCGTTGAGAAACTTAAAGCAATTTCATCCGGAATTGTAGATGGCGTCGTAAATGCTGCGAAAATATCCTTCGAAATCGCCAAGCAAGTCAACCTTCTCCGACCCCGGGCAAAAGGCCGTTCCGCCGAATTTATGAAGGGAATCCTGTACGAAGCCCAATTTCAAACGGAGAACCTTTGTAATGTCGTCGTGGCCAATTTGACCAAAGGTTTCGAACCCCATCTCAGTGGGATCACGTTCTTTAAAGCGTATTCCATCGAGGGATCAAACTTCGGGCTTTGGCTGGCTTCCGGAGGCTATTTCCGGTATAAGGCAGAGTCTAAGGAGGAGCCACACTGGGGTTTTGGGGGAGCCTATAGCAAAGCTGGACTACGCAAGGATAGGGTTCATTTTAATCATAGGCCCTGCTATAAGAGTCCTGAGTAAGGAAGGAAATTGGAACATGGATAAATTGGGAATTAATTTATAATAATTTATTGAAATGAATGGTTGATTGGAAGCCGGATAATAAATTATAAATTGATACGAATTTGTTACTATACTTTGAGCGGCCCACCCGAGATTTGTAGGCATTTAATTAAGAAATCTTGTGCTTTCTTTAATGGCGCAGGCATCAATTACAACAGACGCACAAGCATTTCGCTTCTAACGTTTCGATAAGGTCACAGAAATAAACCGTTTGGCAACTCCAACCCATAGATGGCTTAGGATTACTGTAATGGAAAGCTGCAGCCTTTTGCGGAAGTAGTCATTTTCAATTAAAATAGTTTCCGTTTTGCTTCCTTCTCCATTGTCTTTCTTGAATTTAGAAATCTAGATCTCTAACCTAATTCAACCCCCATTGTTCTTAAAAAATTGAAACCAAACAATCTACCGGTGATCTAGCTTTCACCACCTTGTCATATACCACTCACCCTTTGGGCTTAACAATGACATCAAGTAACCACCTTCTTTACTTCCTTGTGGGCGTGGTTGGCCTCCTTCTCGTCCCCAACCGTGCTGGAGATGACCATCCTTCAACCCCACACGACGACGTG